>PVLC010042119.1:0-13083 GCA_004027655.1 Graphiurus murinus
AAGTATACCTCAATCATTAGCATCTCAATGAGAAATCATGAATTGGGGCCAATAATTAGTTTATTAATATATTAAACAAGCATGTATGTGGGGCCTGCTGACTTCCATGCACTGCAGTTTCTACTGCTCAACAGAAACACGTGAAAGGTGAATAAAGAAGCTCTCCGCCTGCAGGTGTCTTGTGGCGTGTTGGAGACATGTATAAATCAGATTGTGCCCCTTTCCCTGGTTGTGACCATTTTATTTTGTTGCCGACTTGGAAAGTATGGCTTCTGGGTTCTAGAAAGAAGAGTTTTGTCAAATGTTTTAGCTGAAAAAGAGCAGAAATAATGCTCTTTTTTTTTCCCTTGATGATCAATTAGAAACATGTTACTGTGTGTGTGTGCATGTGTGTGTGTGCGTGTGTGCGAATGGATGCATGCATGTGCATGTGTATGTATATATGTATACATGTCCACGATGTCATGTGCATATGTGTACACATGCGCACTTGTACCCATGTGCACATATACATACATATATGCTTGTGGCATGTATGTACACATATACATGCATGTCATACGTTGTTGGAAGAACCGTACAAAGACAATGTCTTCCTTCCTTCCGTCTAGGTCAGAAAGGTCTTCCTGGCCTCCAGGGTTTGAAAGGAGATCAGGGAGATCAAGGTATCCCCGGCCCGAAAGGTAGGAGAATTTGTTAACTCACGGGACCTTGCTGATGCCTGGGGAAATACGAACTCCACTGAGCGCAGAGATGAGGGCGTTTGGTTTTGTGCCTGGGGAGTGACTGGACGATCATTAGAAAACGGTTGATGGGAAAGTCTTGGAAGCATGTTAGGAGTCTTGTATGTCGTGGATCTTTTTACCAGCAACTGGTCTTGAAAGTTGAATTTGTTCAATCTAGGCTAGGAGAGTCCAGAGGGGAGGAGGGGACAGCTGAAATCCTAGTTGGTTTCCAGGTTGGTTCAGCACGTCTCGCAGACTCCAAATAGCCCGAAAGCAGCCAGTTGCAGTTAGACAGGCGACAGTCCGCCTGGCACGTGCGACTGCGTCATTCCGGCAGGGCAGGAAGGAGTCTCCATAGGAAAGGGCCTTCGCTGACTTCTGCACCACGGAGAGCTGGCAGAGTGTAGCGGCTCCTAAAGCCAGAAAATCATCCTGGGAGGCGAGAGTTAAACGCGGGTTTTGTCTTCACTATTTATTTGCCCTGCCCGGCAGCCCGTGTTTCTATGGCCCTGTTTCAAAACCATGTTTTCGGGGAGAGAAAGAGAAACCAAAGGCACCAAGGAGCGAATGTGAGGAAGGAAAGGGGGTGGGCACATGTGTGTGGAAGGAGAGGACATTGGGGGTGCTTGGCTGAAGACAGGAGGCCGAGCTGGACTTCAAATTCGGGATTATTGTCACTGCAATATTCTAAGACCTGGAGTACAGTAGAAGTATTAGGTTCATTCATCATCAGAAAGTTAGGACCAGTGCTTACAGTGTCCAGGGAGCAGGTTTCAGATAAGTATAGGGAAATAAAAATGTCCTCCTAGCAAGCTCTCCAAGCCAGAGTTGTCTAGAAAGGAGGTGCTTCCCCTCAGAGACAGCGTGCCGGTAAGGGCTGGCAGCGTGGAGAGTTTCCATAGGTGGCCCCAGCATCTTTTGCAGTCCCCAGAGTTCAGGCTTTTAGCTTGACTGAGAAGATGTGTGCAGACTGGACGTGTTTTGGGAGGGTCGGAAGCCTGGCGGTTTTGGCGGGATTTCAGTGTTGGGAAATGTCATCGGATCATTTCACGCCGGGCTCTGCTCCAGGACCTGTTTCTGCCCCGGCACCATGACCTGAAATCGACTGATCACATCTGATTTCCACAGGTCTCCCAGGTCCCCCCGGGCCTCCCGGGCCTTACGATATCATCAAAGGGGAGCCCGGGCTCCCCGGTCCTGAGGGTCCTCCAGGTCTGAAAGGGCTCCAGGGACTTCCAGGCCCCAAGGGACAGCAAGGTGAGACTCTTCGGGGTGTGCATGGTGGGGGGAGCTGGGGGAGGGGCAGGACTTCCCCTTCCCTTGCGAGTCTAAGATCAGAGTCTCCGGGTGAAGATAACACAATTCTGTTTGAATACGGCATTCTTTAATGACATACATATACGGAACCAAAAGACGTTCTTGAAGGGACCCCCAAAAAAGTCAGAATAAAATACAAGAAAGCCAGAAGAACACACAATTCAACATACCTACCTTTGACTAGAGGAGCACAGGCCTGGCGCACCAGAGCCTCCTGTTCTGCGGGGGGCAGACAAGGGCAGGGATGGGGCAGCCCCGCAGCTCTGCCTAGCCCAGGCACCCCGCTGCACCCCACTTGCCGCCGGAAGCCCTCAGCTAGGATCTTTCTGCATGGGGAGCTAAACCGTTCCTGTTTCAGGAGCTGATTTTAAGGGGCGGATGGGGGGTACAGGAGGTAAAAGGCAGGGTCTAGGAGAAGTGGAGCTCCAAGCTGCTCACGAATGCACCGTGCTCAGGGAAATGGAAAACGATTCACGTCAGGTATCTGTTGCTTTTTTAAAACTGAGACATTGGAGTACAGTAGGGAGGTAAGGCTCCTGAGACCTCCGCCTCCCCACATGGCCCGTCCCACACCCATCGGCCAAGTAACAACAGCAGAACCCGGGAGAATGCAGGCTGACCCAGCGTGCGCACCTGTGCATCCGCGTGGCAGCGGCTTCGGTGCCGTGCCCTGGCTTCTGCCGGCAGCGGCTCCTGGCGGTCCACACAGACCCTCTCCTCTGCACTCAAGGCCTGAGCTTGCCCCTGGAAGACTAAGTCATTGAAGCAGGGAAGCAAGAGCAGACCGCCATGCAGCCCCAGATCACTCACAGACCCTTTCTGCTTTGCCGCAGGTGTGACGGGCTCGGTGGGCTCACCTGGACCCCCGGGGCCTCCTGGCTTTGACGGTGCTCCTGGCCAGAAAGGAGAGACGGGACCTTCCGGGCCTCCCGGTAGGTTGCTACGGCCTCCCAACCTATTTACCCCTACCTGTGTCTCTGGGATAGAAGCAGTAGGCTCAGGCAAGCGGAAACCTCAAAATGAAGTAAAAATATTGCTTGAAGATACCCAAGGAGCCAGGCGTGGTGGCACAGAATTGTCATCCCAATACTTGGGAGGCTGAGATTGGAGGATCCGGGTTCGAGGCCAGCCTCAGCTACTTAGTGAGGCCCTCTGGAACTTAGTGAGACCCTGTTTCATAATAAAGAATAAAAAATAGGGCTGGGGGGTGAGCTCAGAGGTAGAATGCACCTGGGTTCCATCCCCAGTACTGAAAAAAAAAAAAAGATATCTGAGAATATCCACATCTTAAAAGAAATAGGTCCATAGCAGAGCTGTGTGTGTGTGTGTGTGCGCACGCGTAGAGATGGATGCCGATGAAGAGGTGCACTTTCCAGATATTATTGGAAGGTGGCCAATCACAGTAGCCCTGTGTGGTTTCCTAGGACAGAAGTGGGCTGACGCAGAGAAAGTTCTACTTCAGCCAGAGGTGAGGAGGGGTAGAATTGAAAAATAATCATGCCGAGCCGGGCGTGGTGGCCCATGCTTGTAATCCCTGTAATCCCAGCATTCGGGAGGCTGAGACCGAAGGATCTGGGTTCTTGGCCAGCCTCAGCTACCTAGTGAGGCACTTCGCAACTTAGTGAAACCCTGTTTCAAAATAAAGAATAAAAAATGGGGCTGGGGCTGGAGCTGTGGCTCAGAGGTAGAATGCCCCTGAGTTCAATCCCCAGTACCAAAAAAAAAAAAAGAAAAGAAAAGAAATAATCATGCTGGCGTTGGTCTGAGGGTCGCCATCTGGCATGGGATAACTTAGTCCGTTTCCTCAGGAAACCCTTGGGTAGCCCCAAATGCCCGTGCTGGTAAGGCCGGGGGGCACCCACTAACCAAATGAAGAGCAGGGCCGGTGGATCTGTGATAGCTCTGCAGGGGGCACGGCCGCCCCTAGGTGGGGAAGGACCAGGTGCCCACAGCGTCCCTACTGCTCTGCCTCCATGCACGGGCTTTGGGCTCTAAATGAGGTCGTTTAAATCAATCTACAATGGCCTCCGCGAGAGGGGCCCCCAAGTCCTCCAGGAGTGGATGCAGAATTGCCTCGTTTATTTTCTTTTACTCATATATCCATTTTCATTTATTCCCTTTATCCATTGAATTAAGTGTTCTGAGCACCTGCCTCATGCGAAGCACCATGCTTATCGAGCTGTCTTGAGGGGGTGCAGCCAGAGAAAGGGAGGGCCCCACAGGAGGCAGGGGTGCTGCTTAGTTCACTGCTTACTTTTCTCGGTACTATTTTTGTTGTTGTTGCATGAAAAGGCTTGATAGTTTGTGGAAACACAAAATGTTAAAAACTCCTCCAAGATGAGGGTTTTGAAGGCTTTCTGGGGAGGCTGACTGTAACCACAGAGGGGAATTTGTCTTCCATCTTACAGGTCCGAGAGGGTTTCCTGGTCCACCAGGCCCCGATGGGCTGCCGGGATCCATGGGGCCCCCTGGCACCCCGTCTGTCGACCACGGCTTCCTTGTGACCAGGCACAGTCAGACGACAGATGACCCGCCTTGTCCTCCCGGGACCAAAATTCTTTACCACGGTTACTCTCTGCTCTACGTGCAAGGCAATGAGCGCGCCCACGGCCAGGACTTGGGTAAGACGTTCTTGTCCAGGGACCTGTTCTTTCCCTGGGGTGATGTGCAGACACTGGCTGTGACACACACCGTCCTTACTTCTCCTGCTGTGGCATGACACACTGTCCCAACAGGGCCCTGGTCCTTGAGCAGGGCTCCGCCCCGTTTCTCTCCATCAGCTCAACAGCTGATGCGCCACTCAAAGGAAGCCAAGGAGCGTAAAGACTAGCGCTCTGAACCTGTTCACGTTACTACAACCTTAGCTTTCAGCTTCCGGTTACCGAGGAGGGTCAAGACTCCTGGCGTGCACACCTGATATTCTGCTCTCTTGCGTTCACACTAGGGCAGCGTGGCTGTCGCCCTTTTAAAAACACGTCCCCGGCCAGGCATGGTGGCCCACGTCTGTATTCCCACTTAGGAGGCTGAGACAGGATGATCACAGGTTTGAGGGCAGCTGCAGGAACTTAGCGAGATCCTTAGCAACTTGGTGAGAACTTGTCTCAAAAAAATGGCTGGGGATATAGCGCAGAGGTAGAATGCCCCTGGGTTCAATCCCCAGGATCATAAATAAATAAATAAGTACATAAAATAAAATAAAAACACTTCCCGGTTATCCTGACCAAAATTCTCTGTGTCTTCTGGACTCTGTCTTTCCATGATTCAGGGCCACAGAGCTTACCTCATTACCTTAGTCAGCTCCAAACAGCCTCCACCAGACTGCCCCTTAGCGCTGTGCTCTTTGCTTATGGAATTCATTGACGTTAGAAGCAGTAAGGGCTTCTCCGCCTTGTCCGCAAAACCCACCGTCACTATGATACGGTCCACAACACACGTTAAGTTCCTTCTGGAATTCAGTTCCAGGCAAAGATTTCTCTCTACCGGTAAACCTGCTTTCTTTTCTCAAAAATGCCATGCATCTTTCTTCATATAATTTCCCTTTTGCCTGATCACTTTAAACTTAATGTCATGCTCATTTGTAGCAGGGAAGGCCTATTTGGCGTATTTCTTTCTTATAATAATGGGGCATTTTAGTTGCCATTTTAACGGATGGGTTGAATGCTTGCCTTTGGCTCCTGGCCGGCGGAAACCCACTGCCCTGGAGGTAACCGTGCACCTGAGCGCCCTCTCCTGTGCCCCTGGGCAGGCACGGCTGGGAGCTGTCTGCGCAAGTTCAGCACGATGCCCTTCCTGTTCTGCAACATCAACAACGTGTGCAACTTTGCCTCCCGCAACGACTACTCCTACTGGCTGTCCACGCCCGAGCCCATGCCCATGTCCATGGCGCCCATCGCGGGGGACAACATCCGGCCTTTCATCAGCAAGTGAGTCCACCACTCCTGTAGTGGGAAAATCCTCAGAGTCTGGACAGATGTTAGTTTTGTTGGTTTTTGTTTCGTTTTGTTTTACATGTTCCTCCAAACATGATCACTGAGTTAGTCCATTGCCCATCAGCTGTTATTTCTGAGTTTTTACAAAACCAACCATGAAGGTATTTAATATAAAAGTCAGTTGCTCCCTTTAAAAATTAGAGTGCAAAACTATGGTGAGTTTAAAAAAACAGAATTCACATTTCTGTGCTGGTTCCCTTTGTCCTGGGAGCTAGGGAATGTTCCTGGATTCTGCAAATCTGAACTCAACCTCCCTCTCTCCTTCCTCCTTTCCTACCTGCCTAAAAAAAGGCTTTTAAGATATTTAACTTAATTTTAATATTTAATCACTCTGGCTCCTGTGGAATTTTTTAAAATATCAACTATGAAATTTAGCATCTTAGCCATTTTTAAGTGCATGGCACAGCGGCCTGAAGCACATTTACTCTGGTGCCTGGTACAACCATCGCTGCCAGCCGTCTCCAGAACCCTTTCATCTTGCAAAACAGAAACACTCTACCCACGTAACACCAATTCCTCCTTCCCCTCCCCAACCCCTGGCGCCCAGTGTTCTGCTTTTGGTGTCTATAAATTTGATTATTCTAGGGGCTTTGTATAAGTGGAATTATACAGCATTTGTCTGTGGTTGGCTTACTCCACTCAGTGTAATGGCCTCAGGTTTATCCATGTGGTAGCATTTCTTCCTTCCTTTTTAAAGGCTAAATAATATTCCATTGTGCGTGTACAAGGTACATGTGGTTATCCATTCGTCTGTCAGTGGCTGACTGGCTTGCTTTCACATCTTGGCTGTTGGGAACATGGTGTACAAATCTGAGTCCCTGTTTTTCATTCTCTTGACTATTTTTCCAGATATCCAGAAATACAATGACTAGATCTTATGATAATTCTGTTTTTTGTTTTTTTGAGAGATGTCTTTGAGGTTTTCCATAGTGGCCCTTTTACTGTCCACCAACAATGCACGTGGGCTCCTGTTTCTCTACATCCCCCCCATATTTGTTATTTTCTCATGTTTTGATCGTAGCCATCCCAGTGGGTGTGAGGTGGCCCCTTGAAATTGTAACACCATAGTCATAAGTTTAGTCTGTGTGTTGTGTGCGTGTCTGTGCTTTACACATAACAGTTATACATATTTATATTATTCATAAAAATGTGTACAATGGTAAGATTTTTTTCATATTCCCTTTCATCCCACCGATTTCTGCTCCTTTGGGGTGAGATTGGAGGCACTGAGAATGTGCTTGGGTGATTTCTCCCTTGGATGCGTTTCCACAGCGACATCTGGGGTGTGTTTCAGGTCCCAAGTCAGTCTTGTAGGAAGGCAGGTAGGAAATTGAAATCATCACACCTGGAACCATGGGATTGTCTCACCTGTGCCTCTTGCCATCTAAAAGTTGATTGCTTAGCTGTATCCAGCAGTGACAGAAACGTGGCAGATGAACAAATGCATTTGATTACGAAGTCACTCCATAATTTTACTTTTTTTTTTGGTGATACTGGGGATTGAACTCAGGGGCATTCTACCTCCAAGCTACACCCCCAGCGATATTTTTTATTCTTTATTTTGAAACAGGGTCTTACTAAGTTGCAGAGGGCCTCACTAGGTAGCTGAGGCTGACCAAGAAGCCGGATCCTCTAGTCTCAGCCTCCCAAATGCTGGGATTACAAGCGTGCACCACCATACCCAGCTCATAATTTTACTTTTTGCACACTGCGATAATAAAGGGCAGAAAGACTAAGACGTCAGGGAGTGTCTTCCTTAAGAACAGGAGCATGAGAAAGGGCTCGGTGTTTCCAAATTCCTTTTAAAGACATGAGCAGCTTTTGAGTGTGAAGAGGCGTGAGCCTCTAAATGCCCTGCCATCTGCCTGAGGGCGGGGACACTCCAGTGTCCAGGGAGCACCTGCCCTCTGCGCTGTGGCCAGGAGCGCCTCCTGTGTGCTGTGCGGTGGTCTAGGGTTTGGGGCAGCAGGTCCTGGCATATAGATTTGGGGCTGCACCACACGCACCCCAGGACAGAAAGGCTGGAGAAGCTTCCTTGCATTGTAGTGTCTCACGACAACTTTCTCTGAATTCTTTTGAGCTATCATAAGACTTATTTTATGGGTCATAAGCTGGGAAATGTCACTCGAGATACTCGCCGAGTGTCACCTTTCAGGACACGCGCACCGTGTCACACGCGGGCGCCGGTACCCCCTGGCCGTCGTGGTTGGGAACTCGTCTTGCCCAGAGCGGTACCTGGGGACTCAAGGAAAACTAACACTTTTTATGGGTTTCTTTTCTAGCTTTCCTTGGACAACAGGTAGAGAATGCTTCTTTATTTGTGTTTCTTGTCTACTTTCTTGATAACATTGACATCTGGTTGAGGACACAGGGGTGTTGACACACCCTCCTGAAATTCCAAACCTGGGTCCCAGAGAGGTGGGCGCCTTAGAGTTGCTTTCTGCAAGACATGCCTGGTTCTACGAGCACACACAAGGCTCTGAGTTGTTTAAATGTCCCAAGATTCTACATTTCAGGGTTTTACGTGCCTCTGTTAATGGACTGTGGAACCAGTCCTGAGGGACCCCCCAGGCCAAGTCCTCAGCCTCCCTGTGAATCTGATTCCCTTCTGCAGAGATGCTGGTCCCTTCCCCGTGTCACTGAGCCTCAGGTTTCCATGGTTACTCTAACTTAGGATTTCCAGTGGCTCTTAGGACCTGCAGGTTCCTTCTGGTCTTCCTATTGGGAAGGTCCAAGAGGTTAATTTTAGAAACACTCACTAGTTAGCGCAGAAGCAGAATCCTCCGTGCTGTGTGGTGACAGAGGTTCTGTCCACCATCACTTTAATCCGAATAGAAGCAACATTTTCTGAGCGCTCTCCCTGGCTTCTGCAAACAAGAACCATCGGAAAGCCATGCTTGGTAAATCGCTGGAGCAGAGAGAGCAGAGGCCTGAGATCAGGGAGAGCCAAGGCCTCGCCCGCCTCTCTTGGGGCATGAGGCTGCATGAATTTTAAGGGTCCAACAGCTCTTAGAACCTGTGACTCTGTGTTCCCTGGCTACCCTTCTGAGTGGGCAGAACTGTGCTCTCTGGCCACCCAAAGCCTCCCCCAGCGCCGAGCAGCCTGGAAAAGATGCTGCTGTCCTTAGCCCCTTCTGCTTCCTGTGACGGAGGACAGGTGGTGGCAGATGGATAAGGCTGATTTCTGGGGCTGGTGTTTGGACCTCTTAATTCATCTGCATTTGCATGGGTAAGATAGAAAATGAGGCTCACACATGCGCTCAGGTGCAGGGAAGATGGAACGGCGGCCAGGCATACTGGTTCAGGTTCACATCCGTTCCCATGCAAACGTCCCAGCAGACCTGGGTGTGATCCTTGACACTCTTAATGCTCATTTGTCATTTGTCAGCATGGTTAACCCAAACCGCAGTTCCTTTTGTGACTTGCGCATCATTATTTTGCTGCTGGTGTTTTGCTACTGTTTTGACCGAAGCATTTCCTGTCCCCCAGGGCTCCCTTGCTTGGGCACGCCCTGCTCTGGACACTGGTTTTAATTGAGTCCGGGCTGTACTCCAGTGGCTGAGTGTGGGCCAGCCTGGCCTGGGAGGTGTCCTGTGTCGTCAGTGGACACTGACAGCCCCGGGCCCTGAACAGCCAAGGCTTCTGGGCAGAGCAGAACAACCGGCTTTAGTCTGGAGCCCAGTCCCCTGACGGCCGCTCATGTGGCTTTCAGGCCCAAGAGCACTCGTAGTTTATCTTTTTTACCCAGTTCCCCAAGTGTTCTTCTTAGATGAAAGATTACCCATCGCTGAAACCAAACTGTTGCATTCCGACATGGGAAAGAAGCTCCTCCTTTTCCCTAAGCACTAATTGTTGCCTCTATGCATAACTCATTGTCAAGAAGCCGGAAAATACCGAAATGCACAAAGGGAGGAGATAGCAGAAGCCCCCTGCAGCCCAGCCTCTCCAGGACAGCCTCCCCGTGGTCCCACAAAACACGTGGTTCAACAATATCTGTTTCTAATTGAATGCTTTAATACAGAGACGGGCCTCAACAGCCAACAAGCAGGCTCTAAGCACAGTGTTGTGCACTCATTCAGAAATCTAAGTGGGGGCACGGAGCGCAGCTGTGGGGCGGGGAGCTGCCCGGCACGGCCGCCCTGCGCCCCAGCCCGCTGAGAGCGCCCTCTTCTTCCCAGGTGTGCAGTGTGTGAGGCGCCCGCCATGGTGATGGCGGTGCACAGTCAGACGATCCAGATCCCGCAGTGCCCCAGCGGCTGGTCCTCGCTGTGGATTGGCTATTCCTTCGTGATGGTGAGTGTTTGGGAAACGGTTTCCAGGGAAGCCCCCTCACTAACAATGCCGTCCGCTCCTCAGTGCCCTGAGTTCTCTTCCCTCACTGGTCCATGCTCTTCCCGAGCATGCCTGGGGCCTGACCTGCTTGCTCGAGGGGACAACAGGGTCCCCGGCACCAGCCAGAGCCTCCTTGCTCTCAGAGCTGCTACTGTGAGGGGGAGCTGGACAAACGTCTTCCTTCATGTATAGCATGACAGCTCAGCCAGGGTCAATGTCCCTTTCAGGAAAAAGAGCTTGCATGGGGACACACATTTTATACACACACACACACACACACACAACCTGAAAGCCTGAGATAGGCTGGGAATGCCCGAGCACTATCCGGCAGCTTGCACCTACCTGCTCTGGGCAAGGCAAGGAGTCACCTGGCCAGGCTGGTACCTGAGACCTGTCAGGTGCAGCAAAGACCCCTCTCCTATTGCCCAGCTGCCCCAGATGTTAGACACACCCAGAAGTTCCTTTCCCCTGGAAAGCCAATTAAAATGGGAAACACAGCACCTCTGTGAGGTGTTCAGCAGGCTTATTTTACTCTCTTGCCCCACTGGAAAAGTATGAATTAAATGTACACAAGACTTGGACCTGTAAGATCAGGGTTATGCTGGATTCGCTGACTCCCAGTAAGCAATCCAACACAAACTTCTTTAATGTCCTTGCAAGGTTGGGTTCCATCTTGACACCCTCAGGCACGGACAAGTTGCACATTTGACCCACCAGTGATCAGAAGCGCAAAGCTGCAGAGGGAGCACGCCGGCTCCTCCCTGGGCCGGTGACCTCCCTCTGGTTCTGAGGACAGACTCTGATCAAGGCTCCTCTTTGTCTGTAGCACACCAGCGCTGGTGCTGAAGGCTCCGGCCAAGCCCTGGCGTCCCCCGGCTCCTGCCTAGAAGAGTTCAGAAGCGCGCCATTCATTGAGTGCCACGGCCGCGGGACTTGCAACTACTACGCAAATGCTTACAGCTTTTGGCTCGCCACGGTGGAGAGAAGCGAGATGTTCAAGTGAGTTGGGGGGCCCTCTTCTCTGGGGCTCTGGCCCCTCTGTGGCTTTCTTTTTTAATCATCCCTGACCCGTAACACCTCCCAGTGCCAAGTCTCAAAGCCAGCGGTGGAAGCATCGCTAGGAATGCCCCTTCCACGTGCGGTCATGAATATTAGATTCTGCACTACGTGGGCAGGTGACCGAGATGGTGTTCTAAGGCAAATCTTAGGCAAAAAGCATGATTCCTCCACTTACAGAAGAACTGTGAGAGAAAAAGAGGTCAGTTCCCATTCTTGTAGATGATTGTTTAATCACATCTGCATGTAACTAAAGCAGCTGAAGTCTTCAAGCAGAGCATATTTAAAATATCGCATCTTTGAGGATCAATGAGCTAGGCGGCCGCCCTCATCTTCCTGACATTTACGGTGCAGAGCTTAACATGCTTGTCGGGCAGTGCAGAGTGGCTTGACTAAAGGCCTTTCTTCCCCTTTCTCTTACCGAGACTCCTCCACCAGTAACACAGTTGGCCCCGCGGCTGCTGGCCGGCCTTGCTGAAGTTAATTTGGAGGTCAGCTGGTCCTTCATGGACAGGAACATGGGAGAAATCGTCTGTCTCTTATTTGACACTGGCTGGAGCTGCCTGGGGAGCAGATGCAGGAGATTTCAGAAGCTGGGGCAGTCCCTTTCTGGAGATGAGCTTTGCCATGTTTACTTGTTTGGAGCGTTACAGAGAACTCTGCTGTGATCTTACCTTTTCCAGCTTAGATCACAAAAGTAAAAACAGCATACCCCAAGTAAAAACAACATACCCCTTGCAATTCTCTAAGCACCAAGAGTGACATGTGGCCAACTGCTAGCTTCCAGGAGACTTTGGGACACTTGTAGGCAGCTCCAGATGGAAAACATCCCTTAGCTACTGACGTGAGCACATGCCCATCACTCCAGCCGCTAGGGCTTCCGTTCTAGGGTCAGTAAGGGGAAAGGCTCTGTTTTTTCAAACCAGTAGCCTGGTACAGTAAACTAAAGTCCCTTCTCAAACAACATAAGGGTCATATCCCATTAACTTAAATAATGAATGTGTGACACTAGAATTTGTGTCGGAAGTTGCTAACACAAGCAGCCTCAATTTTTAAAATGTCATGGTTTTATATATGGCTACTTTCAACAAAACTTAATTAGTACCAATTTTAGTTCAGATTTCACCTTTCTCACTCTCACAATGAGGTGGAATTTCTAGGATCAGGAAGAATTCGGGCCATGAAATGTCTTTCCCCTTCCTTGGCCTTGAGTCAGACTTCTGCACATAAATCCTTCCAAGGTTGTCAAGTATTTTAAGATCTAGCTCATTATTCCAGGTTCGTCTCCTATCACGGTATCCAGCAAAATTGTTTGTTTTGTGGTGCTGGGGATGGAACCTAGGGCTCTACCATGGGGCTGCATCCCAGCCCGCCACAACTCTTTAATGAGCACGTCTTGACCATCAATCATAGAATCCCAGCATTGCCTCCTTTCCCCCGAGGCGGAGGTGCTAATCTAGTGGGGGAGCCAAAACAAATGTGCAGGTGCAGCGCGTGCATCTGCCCCTCAGAGGCCGGGAGCAGGGCGGGCGAGGGTGGTGACGGATGTCGCCAACGGGTCGCCTCTGTGCTGCATTTCAGGAAGCCCACGCCATCCACTCTGAAAGCAGGGGAGCTCCGCACGCACGTGAGCCGATGCCAAGTGTGCATGAGAAGGACATAAT
>PVLC010042120.1:0-13202 GCA_004027655.1 Graphiurus murinus
ATTCTCATTGTGCATGTGCACTCCTCTGTCTTACTTTCTCTGTGCTAATGTGTATCTCAGTGTCTTTCTCCCCTGCTTCTCCTGAGCACACCATGCCATCCTTCCTCTTTCTATCCCATGCAGCCATTCCACTCACGTACTGCACTCCCAACTTGTGATCCTCTGCTCCCCGCAGACCCCCAGGGAAGTCTGTGACTGCTATTAATCTCATAGGGAACAGGCCCTGGAATTTTAGTGAATAAAATTCTCCATCTCATTATATAGGTTAATAAGCTCCTAGAGCATGTTCAGACCCTATGAAATATTAATGATGTGACCCAGAAGTTGTAGGCTGAGGGTATCTTATGCTTAGAGCATTAGAAGCCTTTGCCAATTGAACATCAATCAGAAATTAAAACAAAGAAAATGTAAGTGCATAATAAAAGATCAATGGAGGAATATTTGATACCTAAAAGTCTGGGATAGAAAGCAAATTCTGGAAAGAACATGCATTACTCAATAAAAGAAGGAATATTTAAAACTGAACATTGTATGTAAGTTTCCTACTAGAAAATAAAGAGCATGATTGGATTATATAGGATATAACAGAAAATAATTTTGGAAATCAAGAAATAAATCATTAAGTTAATATTTAGTGATACTAGCTCTTTATTTTCCTGTGTGTGATAGGTGGAGGGTGACATGAATAACCCTCAGCTTCCAGGTCACAATTAGGGGAATTAAGTCATTCCATGAGCTCAGCAATAAAGCAGTGCTCACACTGATGCCCCAAAACCGTTAGGCAGGCTTGAGCAGAAAACCAAGGCTCTTCTGAAAGAGTTCCTATTGCATGTGCTCTGCAAAGATAAACATAGTTTTAACTTTTGTACCTGAGAATGCTGTTGTATTAAGATGGTAACCCCAGCTGGGTGTGGTGGCACACACCTGTAATCCCAGTATTTGGGAGACTGAGACAGGACTATCACAGGTTCGAGGATAGCCTCAGCAACATAGTGAGACTCTCAGTGATATAGCAAGATCCCATTTCGAAATTAAAAAAAATAAAAGAGAAGAGGGATGGGGATATAGGTTGGAGGTAGAATGCCTCTGAGTTCAATTTCCAGTAACACACACACACACACACACACACACACACACACACACACACACATCTGAGTAAAGACAATCATGAGGAGTTCATTTCTTTGCTTGTTGAGATTTTTCCTTTATTCTTTTTGTTTGTGATGAGACACTTCATTGCTGCAATATTGCCATTTTAGGACAGAGGCCTTGCTGGCTTAAGACATGACAGAGCCCAAAGCTCCCAGCAAATTCAAAATTCTGCACTTGGTTTTCCAGCCTCCAGCATCACTTTGCCCAAAACAAGCCCTCCATGCCCCGGTGTCTCACCAAGGAACCAATTCCCTGAAGTGACCCCCAAATGACTTTTATGGTCCAGGTTTGCCCAGGGCTTTGTCCAAACCCATGCATTCTCTGCCCTCTGCAGGGATTCCGTCTGGTTAAAGTTTTTCCCACTTTTCGGGTGAGAGTTTGGAGACTTTTGTAACTACACAGAATCTTTGCACATTTGCAAAGATACGGAATTGTCAGGTATCAACAACAGTTTTCTAATGCTAAGTTTGGAAAATGACTGACTGAGTTCAAGAATATAGAGACAGTTCCAGTAAAGGAAGAAAATGTCTCATAGGAAGTCTTGCAATTTTTAAACCATGTGTCTAAGGAAGGCATGTACCATAACCTGGTCTGGTCTCTGGATTCCTAGATCAGGAAATAATGATCATGAGCCTATAAACTCCTAATGGTGGGGCCCACAGTTCACCAGATGACTAAAGTTTTCTGAATTCTCTTTTCAT
The DNA here is from genome assembly GCA_004027655.1 of Graphiurus murinus. Lineage (NCBI taxonomy): Eukaryota > Metazoa > Chordata > Mammalia > Rodentia > Gliridae > Graphiurus > Graphiurus murinus. The sequence continues at coordinate 1,854 of PVLC010042120.1, forward strand.
TCACTGCCTTCCCCAGCTTTCTTTGCAGCTACAAGTGGCCATGTGACAGTGTGCTAGAAAGTGACACCTAAGCAGAACACTGATGAGCAGAGGAAGAAGGTCTTTCCTAATAAAAGGGATGGATGTGTGCATCTGCTAGTGCTTAGAAACAAAGACTTTCAATGAGCAAGGTGGAGGGAAAGCCTAGGGGACCAGGCTTTAGTACCCATCTCAACAGCGATCATTCTGAACCTGCAGCTCCAATCAGTTTGCTTCCTGCTTTTATTTTATTTTATTTATTATTTTTTTTTTGCGGTACTGGGGATTGAACTCAGGGGCATTCTACCTCCGAGCTATACCCCCAAGCCCTATTTTTTTAATTCTTTATTTAGAATCCGAGTCTCACTAAGTTGCGGAGTTCCTCACTAGATAGCTGAGGCTGGCCGCGAACCTGGATCCTCCGGTCTCAGCCTCCCAAATGAATGCTGGGATTACAAGCGTGCGCCACCACGCCCGGCTGCTTCCTGCATTTTAGAACCACACGCCCCACTGCCTTAAGAGTGCTTGCAACTGGCAAACTCACAACACCTCAAACTTTCTTATACCAAACGGAATCTCATTTTTTAATCCCTAAATCTGTTCCTTTGAGTTCCTAATTTTAATTAGTAGCACCATAGTCCCCTAACTGTTGAAGTCAGGTTACTGGCATCATCTAATGACACTCTATTGGGCTTGACCAGTGTTTCCAAGTCCTAATCAGAGATCTATAACCTCCTCTGTACCAGAAGGTTTTTTTCTGTTGTTGTTTTGCTTTGTTCCCTTGTTTTGTTTGCTTTTTCATGTATACTTTTATTGGTGAATTATAGCTATATATCATAGGTTCAAAGTTATACAAACACACATGCACACACCACTTGGTGAATTTCCCTCTACCTACCTTCCTTCCTTCCTTCCTTCCTTCCTTCCTTCCTTCCTATCCTTCCTTCTTCCCTATACATGTTAGTGAGATTCGTAATGACACCTTCATATACGAACATAACATTATTTCAACTGTTTAGTTCCTCAATCTTCCTTTTTTCTCTCTCCACTTCCATCCTCCTATCCCCTCTCACTATTCTACTTATCTCTCTCTTCCTTTATTTGAAGTCCCTTTTGCTTCCTATTTCCTCTGGCATCCCCATATAAAACATATAAACCCTGACTTTCTGAGTTTGGCTGATTTCTCTTAGCATAATATTCTCTAGTTCCATCAATTTTTCTGCAAATAACATAATTCTGTTCTTCATGGCTGAGTAAAATTCCATTATGTATATATGTCGCATTTTCTTCATTCATTTGTTGACTAACACCTAGCCTGGTTCCATAATTTGACTATTGCAAATTGTGCTGCTATAAACCTGTGTGTGCATGTAACACTATAGTATTTTAATTCTAATTTTTTTTAAAGACACTGAGGAGTGGATATAGCTGGGTCATATGACATTTTTGTTTTTCCTTGTTTTTAAGTATGAAGAGCAAAGTAAGAAAGAAATACACAGTGATTGTGGTTCTCTCCCATCACTCCCCTTCCTCCCATTCCCATATTTTCAGACTCAAGGACAAAAACAGACGTGGAGAGGAGATGAGAAGGGTCCAAGCCCCACTTTTGGTTCATCTTGGCTCTGCACAGCTCCTTGGCCTTGGGGAAAAAATGACTCCCTGAAGAGGGAGGAGAGGGTCAACATTCCAGAGCTCTTCAAAACACCAAAAGAACTTAGGAAAACTCCTCTCAAGAAGGAGCAATGTGAGGACCAAACATTACATATGTTTGTTTTGTTTTTCTTTTTAATATACTCTTATTAGTGCAATGTAATTATATGTCATAATGAGGTTCAGAGTGAAAAACATGTGTGCACACAGCACTTGATGTGTTTCCGTCCAGATCCAGCCCCACTCTCTCCCCTTCTCCATATTGGTATTGATAACTGTGTATATGTACACAGCACGATTTGGTCTGTTTCTTTCATCAAGTCTCCCCTTCCTCCCTAAAACCCCCTCCGTCACCCCACTGATGTCTCTCCTCTTTTTTCTCAAGTCTCTTTTAATATCCAATTTCTCTATAGTTTCCACTTATGAGAGAAAACATAACAATTGTTCTCTTTCTGAGACTGGATAATCTCACTTAGTGCAATATTCTCCAGTTCCATCCATTTTCCTGAAAATGACATAATTTTGTTCTTCTTTATAGCTGAATAAAATTCTATTGTGTGTATATACAACACTTTTGTAATCCATTCATCTGTTGATGGACACCTAGACCGGTTCCATAATCAGGCTATTATGAATTGTGCTACTAGAAGCATGGATATACATGTATCACTATAATATTCTGACTTCAGTTCTTTTTGAAAGATACCCAGGAGTGGTACCGTTGGGTCATACATGCAATTATACATCCTAACTCACCCACAGGGCCATTAGTATGGGTCCTATGCTCCATGGCCTCAGCAATAATTAGGACTTTTTACTTGGAAGGGGTAGACACTCAATTCCACCAGCTTAAGGGAAAAAAAAGGAAATAATTTGATTCACATAAGAGACTTGTGATAAAGGTAGGATTGGAGCTAGCCATGTGGTGAACTAGAACCAGGACCCAAAGTGCCTTCAGAACACACTCTGGCTACGAGTTCCATTCTCAGTACCCTAAGGCTGCTTTGCACTGTGGCCCATGGGTATTAGCCTGCAGCTCAAACCCAGAGAAGAAAAGGCATTGGTCTCACCCTACCTCAGTGCAAAAAGATTCCAGGGGAAAAAACCAGTAGGAGATTTCTGGGGTCATCAACGATGGCTAGCCTTTGTACACATAAAAAACTGTTTGCAGCTACTTCGTTTCTAAGATTAATATTCAATATACTGAAGTAATGAAGTTTTTTCTCTAAGCTTTTAAGTTCAAACTACAAATCTTATTATTCTTTCTATAAATCTAATAAATTTTTAAGAGGCACTTTACAATTTTGGCAATTAAATTCCCCTAAACAGTCTGAACTGCATTTACAAATGCAATATATACGATTTTCTTTTTAAGTACTTCAAATACTTGACTAACAAGCAAAACTTTCCCAAGTACCTAAGAAGTTCTTATAAATCTAATAAATTAAACTTTTAAATATTGTGACCTTTAAGTCCTCTTAAATCTTTCAATACTCTTTACAAACTTAGCCAACTTCTCTTGGCACTTTCAACTCTAAAGCTTTAGCCTGAAATCAAGCACTTAATTAGAGAATTAAACTAGAATCACATGGCTAATTACAAAGTTGAGTAGGCCAGAATCTCCCAAACATTAAAAATACTTTACAAACCTTACAAACACTTTAATTACCAGATATATAGGGACTGTCTTAAGTTCAACACAGAAAGTATGGGTTTTGTTTACTACATCCTCTCTGTGGTTAATTCTAAAACATTCCCAGGTTGGAAAGCACCACATAGAGGCAGTTTTATAATTCCCAGAAAATTGGGACTACCTTCTCACTGGTTGGCCTTTCTCATTAACTTTAGATTTAGACACAAGCGCAGCTAAAGAGCTACAACTTCATAGCTCTTGCCTGCTTCCCAAACACCAGAAGTCCCCTCCTTGCTTTGCAGTAGTGGAGACTGAACCCAGGGACGTTCTACCACTGAGTTACACCCTCGGCCTCTTTTTTAATTTTGAAACAGGATCTTTCTAAGTTACCATGAGCTGGGCTTGAACCTTTGATCCTCCTGTCTCAGCCTCCCAAATCCTGGGATCATGAGTATGCAACACAGCACCCAGCCACTATAAACCTTTTTTGAGCAATCTGCAATCAATAGATGCTAAGCCCATGTCTTACAAATAGGATACATTTAGCTGGTCTGGCTCTCCTAATTTGAGGCTGAACTCAGTTAATTCATTTATCATTTTTTAAAATCTATTTTTGTGAATTCAGTAACCTCCCATGTAGAATACTGCATCACTTGATTGGATTCAGCTAATCTACTTAGTGTTTGATTCTCATGCTACTTGCTTAGGGACTATGGCCATGAAAGCCTTTCTTTTTTTTTTTTTTTTGGTACTGGGGATTGAACTCAGGGGGCATTCTACCTCCAAGCTACACCCCCAGCCCTATTTTTTATTTGAAACAGGGTCTCACTAAGTTGCCAAATGCCTCACTAGGTAGCTGAGGCTGGCTGAGAACCTGGATCCTACAGTCTCAGCCTCCCGAATGCTGGGATTACAAGGATGCACCACCACGCCCGGCTCATGAAAGCCATTTTAACATGAAGAAGAACTGGCCCTTTGGGTTACGTGCCCACCCACCAGCCAGATGAGCTAACCATTTGGATAAATACCTTCTGTTCCTGAGTCCCCAGGCAGGGTAATAGGAGAGGAGAGAATTGGCAAAGTCTCTGCCCAGAGCCCTGCAGCAGCTAACTGTGATGGCCCCCTCTGCCCAGCCCACAGGCTCCTCCCCATTCTATCTTCCACTCTGCAGCCAGTGCAACTTTTCTGAGATGCAAATCTGGCTGTACATGCTCCTCTTTAAAATCCTTCTGAGGTCTTTTGTTATCTACAATTGCAGGGGGTGGGGGGGTGACCAGGGTCTTTGCATGGCTCACAAGCCTTTCATGATGTCATCACCAGCCTCCTTTTCAGTCTCCTGACATATTTTATCTTTTGATACCTCTGATGGATATAATCAATGATTTATGGAACTCTAAATATGGTATTAACTATATTAGCTTCTGCGTCCTGTTTATTTGTCTCATGGTTTTAGAGGGTCAGTCCATGCTTGGCTGGCTCCAAGGCAGAAACATCATGGCGGTGGAGGAGAGCTGCTCGGCTCATGGCGCTCAGGAAGGAGAGAGAGAGAGAAGAGAGGAGAGAAAAGAGAAGAGACAGGAGAGAAGAGATAAAAGAGAAGAGAAGAGAGAGGAGAGAAAAGAGAGGAGACAGGAGAGAAGAGATAAAAGAGAGAGAAGAGAAGAGAGAGGAGAGAAAGGAGAAGAGAAAAGAGGAGAGAGGAGAGAAGAGAGAGAGGACAAGTGGTCAGGGACAGAGCTAGTCGGCAAGGTGATGCCCCGCCTCTGAACCTTGCAATGCTGGGGATCAGGCCTCAACACAGGAGCTTTTGCAGGGGACGGTCCAGATTCAAAGCATAACATGAGCTTTGACACCTATTTTTCTTCATTCGTGCCGGTACCAATTCTTACGATGCCCTTTCTTGCCTTGTTTACTCATTGAACTCTTGTTCACACTTCAGGATCTCCTCTCTCAATCTCGCTCTTTAACGTGGGCCCCTTTGAGGCTCCATGGCATCCTGGCGAGCCTCTTTTGCACACATCTCAATGTTCAGCAAGTATTTGTCATTGTGCCCACTTTCTACCAGCCTATCAGTTCCCTGCAGGCAAGGATCCAAGTAATTTTTCTTTATATCCCTAATACTCTCCACGGTACCTGGCACATAGACAATCTCATTAGAGACCTCCGTTGTGAGGCCTCTGGAACTAATATAACTGAAACATGGGAGCAATTAATACAAATGCCACTGTGCAATGGAAACTCACGATGAAGTATGTGTGTATGTGTTTTAGGTGTGTGTGTGTGTGTGTGTGTGTGTGTGTGTGTATAAACAAGAGAAAGAATATAGGAACTATAGTTAAATCAATGACTGACCTCAGAGCAGCAGAAGTACTACAATAATTAGAGTCACAGGCAAAGGTAGGGGCATGGAATGTTCAAGGTCTCTTATGACCCCGCTAAAATCTAGATTACTATGCGCCAAAGATTACTCACCATAAGTTAGTTACCTTAGTAACTATGGTCTTGACCAAAATCTGATGAAATAGGTAGTAATATTTTTCTCCTTTTAAAGAGGTGAAATCCAAGATACATGGAGGTTATGGAACTTATCCATGCCTCTAAACACATTCAGCTAACCTGGTGAACACGGTGCTCCAATATTTTACCCAGAGCTACAGGAGAATATGTTTCCAGACATAGTTTGTCTGATTTTCAGATATAACAATATTTAAATAAATTATCAATTAAAAAACAGTGCTTTATCATGAGATAGGGCCAGGTTACAGAGTACAAAGAATGGATGAATCCAGAGTAGTAAAAAATGGAAGAATACAGAAAAAGAGGTTTGCTCGCACTGAACCCCCTTTTTTTGTTGTTCATAAGGAGCTGGTCGTCTTTGCTACCACATTTATTGATATCGTTTGCTGTCTGTGGTTGTATGTGAATGAACATATGCCATTTAGTTAAAGTATCTATCCAGTTGCTTAGTGGATGTGGTCTACATCTTAATATTTGGCCAAATCCATTCATAATAGCCCCTGTAGGGTAGCTGCCCTCAAATGGATTGGCCAAAAGCGTAATTAACCATTACAATTTCTCCCACTTAGAGGGTTTACATTTTTTTTTTTTTTTACTGAATTAACTATTTGAACTAGAATGCTGTTACATCAGCAAAGATCAGCTTCCACCTGCGGTAGCCCTGGCCTACCATTGGGGCTTCCAAACATTCATATTGTCCTGTCTCCGCTGCAGAGTCGCTGACCTTTCTGCATCTCCCCATCAGGTGGAGCTAAGACAGAAGGTCAGGGATTGCATGGATCCACATTTCCTGACTCCAGGGATTCCTGCCTGTTTCTTTGTTTGAGTCACTGTTGTAGTTTCTGCAGAACCAAAAGACTGTCACTCCAAGTGATTACTCTTTCAGTGGTCTGTCCAAGCCTGTGACAATTACTAGCAAGTAAGCCAGCAGCAGTAAATTCACTTTTGGCTGGAGTTCTGGCAGCAGGGACTCTCTGAGATGGCTTTCCACACTTGTGACATCAGTTGGCACCATGAGCAGATACGTGATGTGGGAATTAAGATAGCGGAAAAGAGAGAGTGAGTGTGGGGCACAATGCCTTCCGTTTCAGTCACGTACTGGCACATGTCCCTGTGCTCTTCAATTTGTGAAGCAAGGCCATTACCCTGGTTACAAATGCACTGTAGATATCATGTCTCCATGGGTTGTTAGGTTGCCGGATATCAAATTGTGAGTATATGTGTGTGTGCGTGTTTGTGTTATATTTGAAGCAGACTGTGCAGATGTCTGCAATTAATAAGTGCTCTAAAATGCTTTCTGTGCTATTATATTTATAATGACTCTCCCTTCTTTTTGCTGGACAGATTCCTTTATGCTTCTGAGATGTGTGTCCATTTTCATTTACTTTATTTTGTATTTTATTGATGCATTGTAATTATACACCATAGTGATCTTCAAAGTAAACCATTGCTACATGCACACATGGCTTGTTGTATTCCCTCCCCCTGCTCCCTCCCCAGACATGCTAATGAGATCCACCATGATTCCTTCATACGTGGACATTATGTGAACTGTTTCTTTCCCTTCCTCAGTCCTCTTTTCCCTAATCCTCTCCCACTAGTCTACTGGTCTCTCTCCTCATTTAACTAAAGACCCTTTTGCTTCCTACTTTCTCTCTAGCTTCCATATATGAGAGAAAGCATATAATGTGGGCCCATTTTCAGTGCTGTGTTGCCTATAAAACTTAGTGAGTGATCTTGGGCAAACATCCTATCCTTTCTAGTTCTTTCTTTATCTGTGAAAGAAAGAGCTTGGAGAGAATCATTTTCACTCTCTCTTATATCTTTACTGTTCTAGAATGTGAGATGGTCAGCAAATACTTGTTGATGTGTTATAAATACCTTTCATGTGTAATATCTTTGACACCCAAAGCTCACTTTTCTAGAAATAACCCTCTGCAGGAGAAGAAAGAAAGGATGTATCATCCTGTTTACCAGTTGCTGATCTGTTTCTCTGGCTGGGATCTAACAGTAAATCAATTGGCAGCAAAGGCTGTTGGTCCACCATAAGGTAGTGGGGTGGCTCTTCTGCTAAAGAGAGAGCTAAAGACATGGATCCTGGGTCTCACCCACTCTGACCTGTGCAGATTCATTCACCTGGGGTGGTAACATGTCTACGAGAGAGTACACCACTAGGTCGCCTCCCAAAGCCTCCCCTGGAATGGACTGCGTCCCTCTAGAATCCAATCTTCTTCTTCAGGCAAAGTTGAGCCCCTGATGACTGAGGACCTTGAGCAAAATCTCAAATGGCTCATAAAATGGTTCTAAAATGTGCAGCCTCCTTCTTGGTCATCGTGATGTGATTACTTTGACTTATTAGGAAAGTGTTTCTGATTCTAACCCAGTCTGATTCCAAGGACAGAAACTAAGTGAGCAGCATTCTGCTGGGACGCAAGGCACTGCCTTCATTAGCTGGCAGCCCTCTCTGCTCTGGACTTCTGCTTTATACACTTCTCACAACTCTGACACCTCTGTTCAATATGTCTTGTCATTCTTGGCTAATAAAATTGGTTTTATGCCAAGTCAACCATTCTCTCAAATCCTGGGTGTCCCATCTCATCATGTCTTTCTTTTATCACTGAATAAAGCACAGTACTCTTTGACCAAGATGGTGTGTGTGTTTCTTTGTTCTGTCCTACAAGCATAAGCCCCTCCCAATAGAAGACTGGGCCATTTTCTCCACTGCGATTTTGTTTCTTCTCTCTTTTCTCCTGCTAAGGTAGATTCTAGGAAAATGATGTTTGAGATGTGTGGCTCTTTGTTCTCATTGAACATATTCAATCATTAAGAGAAGAATTCTTATTCTCTATGAGCCCGTCAATTTGTTTAATCTTCCGCTGGGACATCTTGCTTCTCATTAGGAGTATTTCAGCCGGCATTATAGATACAGATGTTCAGCCTCTCACTCTGTTTAGGAAATCTGGGTTGTATAGTCCTTTTTGTCATAATGCCCAGTGCATTTTCAAATTAAATTGTATAATGTTAAGTGTAATGACATAGGTGTTTGTGTGCATGTATTTGCTCTTGGTTAATGTTAATGTAGGGCAGTTTTTGTTGTTACTCTTTTCTCTTTGCTTAGCTTCTCTCTCTCCCCTATTCTACTCACTATTATTCCCACCATATTATTCCTCTTCACATAACTTCTATGAGTCTTATTTTGACCACATTGTGTGTGTGTGTGTGTGTGTGTGTGTGTGTGTGTGTGTGTGTGTGCCCTTCTATGGTTTTCCATGCTTATATAATTATATGCAAACATGAATATGCATATGTACATATATAAAAAGGTTATGCTAGCCTGGGTCCCAGCAGGAAACATTTAGCAACTTCCAAGGAAGATCATCTAAGAGAGCCTAATAATGGGATTGTTTACAGAAGTGCAAAGAAGGCATCACAAATTAGGAAGATAAGAACTCTATACCCAGGGCTGTTAACATCGGTGAGGCCAGAGGAGAGAGGAGAGGAGAGGTTACCAGAACATGAAAGAAAGCCATATAGAAGGGTTGTCTTGAGGGAAGGCGCCACGTTTCCAAATGCAGCCAGCTCCAGACTCCCTCCCCCCCCTAGCCAGTGCACTGATTGGCTGAGCCTGGTTAGAAGTCAGATGCTTCCGAGGGCCTGCTGGTGTGCCCCCTACAGGTCACTTTCCCAGGGCATTCTTACCATCGATTTATACACACAATTGCCTCATTTGAACCTACTTATGTAGCTAGAACAAAAGTTGTCAACTTCTTGGTGAAGGGGTGGAGGCCATACCTTCTGTGAATGTGTTTGAAAACTTTCCAGGAACATTTGAGAAACATTTGGTGATAAAATAACACTTACTGACTAGAGAAGAAACATCTTTGTTTTTTGTGTGTATATGTGTGGTTTTCTTTTCTTTTTTTTTTCCCCTTGACATTAGTAAAAGAGCTCGAAGTATGAATTTTCTCAGTGGTATGTGGGAGCACATGCTCATTCTGTCCCTGGATTGTACCGGGTTATCAATGAGCTGCCCTGCTCTGTATCTCTACCGACGTGGGTTTCATAGAGTAGTAAACTATTAGTTTCTGGTGACAGGAAGCTTCAATTACAATGTAAACCTTGCACAGTACAAAATTTGCAAGTTGAATTTCATGAGAATGGCCCCTTTGCTTAGCTGAGTCCTGCTGGGGGTTTGGCGGGGAATTTTCTAGCTCAGCCTTCTTTAACCTTTATAAACACCTTCTGCTTTGGCAGCTGAGGCCCAGATGCTAAAAGGCAGACTCTCTTCCTCAAGTTCTTCCCTGATCTTCCCCCAACATGACTAAGAACCATTGTGAACAACAGGAGGACGTGTGAGAAGAACGCTGTGTTCCATTCCGTAGCCAAAGCCTTAACATCAAACAATGCTGTTGGAGGTGTCAAGCCACCACAAGCTGCCCCAACCCTCTCTGGTGGAAGGCAGAAAGAGGGGAGGAGAAGCTAGGCCTGGGACTCAGGAAGAGCCAACAATCTGTCCAGTAATCAACAGGCTGAGAAAACAACCTGATTTTAAAGTCACCAATAAATCCCTTCTACTTAATCTTTATTTAAGGAGAGAGTGTTAATTAGCTGTGACTATCTCATGTAATTATCTTAAAATGGGATGGGTATTAACTGCTGATAAAAGCAATCTCAAAAAGCAATAGTAGGTTTTGTTAATTTCAAATGTATTATTTAACCTAAACATAAATGAAGTAAAAAAAAAAAAAATGAACCATTAATGGAATCATCCATGACCCGGATTGAAATCAGAAGGGTTTGGTCGTGAACACTTGTTAATCCTAGTACTTAGGAGGCTGAGACAGGAGGATCGCTGGTTTGAGACCAACCTCAGCAATTTATCAAGATCCTCAGAGACTTAGTGAGGCCCTGTTTCAAAATAAAAAATAGAATAAGGCTGGAGGTGTAGCTCAGAGGTAGAATTCCCCTGGGTTCAATTCCCAATAGCACACACACACACATGAAGTTAAAATCCATGTTTCCAGGAGCTAACTGACAGCTGCTTCAAGAGTCACATTCTTAATACATGTGATGCAGTTGATAAATATTAGCCACCACTGAAACAAAATACCAGAGAGAATCATCTTAAAGAGAGGAAAGGTTTATTCTGGCTCATGGATACACGTATTTAAGTCCATGGTCAGTTGGCCCAGTTTCCTTTGGGCCTGTGGCAAGGCAGAACATCCTGGCAAGAAACACACATGGCAGAGTTACAGCTTTTCAGCCCTGGCAGCCAGGAAGCAAAGAGAAGGACAGGGAAGCTGGGGTCCCAATAACCCCTTCCAGGGCTCACCCCCAATGACCTCATCTCCTCCACTAGCTCCCCCACCTCATAAGGTTCCATTGGTTCTAAATAGCACCACAGGTTGGCCACCAAACTCTCAATACAGGGCCTTTAGGGGATAGTTAAGATCCAAACCATAATAGCAATCTTGCTTTCTTATTTATCTTGGCTCTTGTTGGGGTTTTTCTTTTTTCCTTTCTTTTCTTTT
>PVLC010042121.1:0-13081 GCA_004027655.1 Graphiurus murinus
CCAGCATTCGGGAGGCTGAGACCGGAGGATCCGGGTTCGCGGCCAGCCTCAGCTACCTAGTGAGGCACTCTGCAACTAAGTGAGACTCGGTTTCAAAATAAAGAATAAAAAAATATAGGACTGGGGGTGTAGCTCAGAGGTAGAATGCCCCTGAGTTCAATCCCTAGTACCGCAAAAAAAAAAAAAAAAAAAAAAAGAAAGTGGCACTACCAAGATCTCCTTTGCTGTCTCTCCCCAGCAATGTGAACTGTAACGGCCTCACGAGTCTCGGGGTGCTTGTGGCTCCTCCAGCCAACACAATAGGTGACTTACTCTATAGAGGGCTGTGGGACCTGTCTCTTTCTTACTTGAAAAGCTGTAACAGTGGTTTAACTTTTCCTTTTCTTACTTTCTTTTCTTTTTTTTGGTGTGTGTGTGTGTGTGTGTGTGTGTGTGTGTGTCTGTGTGTGTCTGTGTGTGTCTGTGTGTGTCTGTGTGTGTGTGTTACTGGGGATTCTACCTCCAAGTTGCACCCCCAGCCCTATTTTTATTTTTATTTTGAAACAGGGTCTCATTAGGTTGATGAGAGTCTTACTACTTGCTTGTTTGCAGCAAAATGCTTCATTTTTACTTTTCAATATTTTCATATATTTTATACTTTGTTTCGAAACAGTCTCACTAAGTTGCTGAGGCAGGCCATCAACTTGCAATCCTCCTGTTTTAGCCTCCCAAGTACTGGAATTATAGGCCTGCTCCACCACACCTGGTTTCATTTAAGTTTTAAAGAGCTCATTATACTATGTTAAAATTTTAATTCTTTTTTCTTTTGCTTTTGCTTCTGGGCATCAAACCCAAGGGTACTCTACCACTGAGCTACATCCACAGCCAACCACCCCCCAGCCTTTTGGGTACTGGGGATTGACCCAGGGGCATTCTACTTCCAAGCTACACCCCCAGCCCTATTTTATTTTTATTTTTCATTTTGAGGCAGGGTCTTGCTACATTGGAGAGGGTCTAGCTAAATTGCTGTGGCTGGCCTCCAACCTGTGATCCTCCTGTCTCAGCCTCCCAAGTCCTGGGGTGGCATGCATGTGCCACCATGCCCAGCTCTTTCTTTTAATTTTGAGTGAGTGGTCTCTAAACGATGCCACAACTTAACTGGCACTATTTTTTCTTCTTGATTAATACACTTTATGTTTTAAGGAAGATTTAGGTTTACAGCAATATGAAGAAAAAGTACTCAGAGGTCTCACATACGCTCTGGCCCCCCCAGCTCACCCACTGTCGACAGTGCTTTTGTTACAGTCAGCTCTCATGGCGATGTCCCCGCCAGCGGAAGCCCAGGACTGGGAGTGGATTTTTTTCGGCCATGTGCCTGGCTACCACAGTTTCTGCTTTGGGCCAACCGACCATGGACTTGTTGGAAATGAATTCTCATGGCATTGTAGGAAAAGACACATGTTCAAAAGTGGCTCAGCAAGGCAATTTTGCATTCTGCAAAAAGGGATCATGCCACGAGTAAAGTCAGGCGTGAAACATGGCGGGAACTTGCTGGGTCTTTTATTTCCAACACGGGGCTCCAGTGCTGCACTCTATTGCCTTAGCTGCACCATCTTTACGCCATTTGGCTGGAGAGGATGCTGAGGAAGCGGTTGGCACTTACGATTTCCAGGAAATGCTAACTCTACCAAAAACAATATAAACGCACACAAGGTTACAAAATGGCGGTTTTTCAAAATGGAGCTTAAGTCAAGCTTTTCCTTTGATAGAAAAGATGTAATTATATTATCACTGGCTCTAAAACCACGAGCCTCATAAACCTTTCCTCCTCTAAGTTGCTCTTGTTGGGTATTTTGGTTACAGCACTGAGAAAAACTGACGAAAACAGATCCTCTGAAATGTTGAAGCATTATACATTAAAAGAGAAAGGGGCGTTTATGATGGGAGAGAAGCACCTGGCCTGATATCTGGAAACTTCACATTTAGTTTTGGAGGTTTTGTTTTGTTTTTCAGTGTCGAGATGAAACCCAGGGCCTCATGCATACTAGACAAACATTCCACAACTTAGCTATAGTCCCAGCTTTGTTTTGTTTTGTTTTTTGTTGGAGGTTTTATTTTTCTTTTTGGTACTAGGTATTGAACCTAGGGGCATTCTACCTCTGAGCTACACCTCCAGCTCTTTTTATTTTTTTATCTTCATATTTTTATTTTGAAACAGGGTATCACTATGTTGCTAAGGCTGGCCTCAAACCTGCAATCCTCCTTTCTCAGACTCAGGGCTTCACATATGCTAGGCAAGTGCTCTACCACTGAACTATGTCCCAGCTGAAATCTTTAGTTTTAATTCCTCACTTTTAAACTATAGGCTATATCTCTCTTCAACATGTCCTTCCTGATCTATGAAATGAATTATGGCACATGGGAGGCTGAGACAGGAGGATTGCAGGTTTTCAGCAAACCTCAGCAACTTGTGAGGCCCTCAACTTAGTGAGACCCTGTTTCAAAATAAGGTATAAAATAGGGCTGGGGATATAGCTCAGATGTAGAATGACCCTGGGCTCCACCCCTAGTAGCATAAAAATAAAATAAAATGAAAGTTTGAGACTACAAACATGATCTCAAAAGTTCCCTGTGGGTTTAATTATTTTTAGTTAACTAGCAGGATGGCAGGAGGTGAGAAATATTATTTTATTTTATTTATTTTTGTGGTACTGGGAGTTGAACTCAGGGGCCTTCTACCTCCGAGCTATACCCCCAGCCCTATCTTTTACTCTTTATTTTGAAACCAGGTCTCACTAAGTTGTGGAGTGCCTCACTAGGTAGGTGAGGCTGGCTGCGAACCCGGATCCTCCAGTCTCAGCCTCCCAAATGCTGGGATTACAAGCGTGCGCCACCACACCTGGTTTGCGAGACCCTATTTCAAAATTTTAAAAAATGAGCCGGGCGCACGCTTGTAATCCCAGTACTTGGGAGGCTGAGACCGGAAGATCCGGGTTCGTGGCCAGCCTCAGCTACCTAAGTGAGGCCCTCCGCAACTTAGGGAGACCCTGTTTCAAAATAAAGAGTAAAAGATAGGGCTGAGGGTATAGCTCGGAGGTAGAACGCCCCTGAGTTCAACCCCCAGTACTGAAAAAAAAAAGAAGAAGAAGAATAAAAAATAGGACTGGGGATGTAACTCGGAGGTAGAATGCCCCTGAGTTCAATCCCCAGTACCATGGAAAAAAAAAAAAAAAAAGAAATAAGGTCTCACTGTGTTGCTCACTACATGTTGTGTATTCTCAGCACTGCGGAGCTGCGCCAGTTAATAAGAGAGGATGAGAATCAGGCTTAGCAAATTCTAAGGACCCACACTAGAGGGTCCTCAGGACACAAGACAGTGCTGCTGACCAGCGTCTGAGTATGCAGTTTGGAGGCTTGATGAGATCAAACTCCCATTTTAACCAAAAAATATCTCCACTGTTCGGCCTCCAGAAAAAAGGCATAAGCAAAAACCTTGATTTGACTAAAACACCAGTGGAGAGGGACACCATCTGTGACCTTGCTAAGGATTTTGAAATTAAGTGTCTCAGAGAGAAATTTATAAGAGAGCTGCAGTACTTAATTTGCTGTTTTTAAGACTGTTTGGGAACCCTACAGAGGGGGAAAAAAGCAGAAATAAAGGTAAAATGTTTTCCTGCTAATAGTTCCATTCAGATGTGTCTCATTTACAAATCTAATGAAAAAAAATGTGTAGTAATCCTAGCCAGTTGGAAAATATAATGGAAGAAAAGATCATGTCAATCATGTTTAAGAAATTACTGGAGATAAGCTTGTCAATAAATGTGCAGTTTCCATAAGGAAATTTGCGTGTGTGTGTGTGGTACTGGGGATTGAACTCAGGAGCCTTCTACCTCTGAGTTACACCCCCAGCCCTATTTTATTTTTTTTATTTTGAAACATGGTCTCACTAAATTGCAGAGGGCCTCACAAAGTTGCTGAGGCTAGCCACAAACCTGTGATCCTCCTGTCTCAGCCTCCCAAGTACTGGGATCACAAGCATGCACCACCATGTCCAGCTTCAGGAAAATTTGTATAATTTATTCTTGGAAAGGAAAAAAGATCAAGTGGAAAGGTATACTGTAAAGATATTAAGTCCTCTAAAGTTGACCTATAAATTTAATACGATTCCAATAAAATTTCTAAATGGATTTGTGTATGTGTCTGTATGTGGTACTAGGGACTGCACCCTGAGGCATTCTACCTCTGAGCTACACCCCCAGCCTTATTTTTTTATTTTTTATTTTTATTTATTTTGTGCTACTGGGGATTGAACCAGGGGCATTCAACTTGAGCTGCACCAACCCTATTTTTTTATTTTTTATTTTGCAACAGGATCTCACTAAGTTGTGGAGGGCCTTGCTAAATTGCTGAGGCTGGCTGTGAACCTACATCTTTCTATCACAGCCTCCCAAGTATTAGAATTTTTCGAGCATGTGATATCATGCCCTGCTTTATTTTTTTATTTTGAAATAGGATCTCACTACATTGCTGAGGGCCTCACTAAGTTGCTGAGGCTGGCTTCAAACCTGTGATGCTCCTGTCTCAGCCTCCCAAGTAGGCTCTGACTGAATTTTTAAATTAAATGGTAGAGCATGTCTGTAATCACAATACTTGGGAGACAGACAAGAGGATTGAAGATTCGAAGCTAGAGTACAGGAATTTAGACCCTGTTTCAAAATTTTTTAAAAAAATGTTTTTAAGGACTGTGTGCTCAGAGGTAGAATACACCCCCCTGGGTTCAATTCTCCAGAACCACTAAATAGATAGATAAATAGATAAATAAATAGATAAATAAATAAATAAATAAATAAATAAATAAATGTCGAGTCTAAACTTCGCATATAAAAATAAACAAATAAGATTTTCCAGTAAAATTCTGAAAAACAGCCAGGCATAGTGGCACATGCTTATAATACCAGTACTTGAGAGTCTGAAGCAGGAGGATCACAGGTTCAAGGCTAGCCTCAGTCATTTAAAGACACCCTCAGCAACTTAGTGAGACTCTATTTCAAAATAAAAAATAGGGCTGGGGGCATAGCTCAGAGGTAGATGCCCCTGGGTTAAATCCCCAGTATTATAAAAATAAATAAATAAATATATATATATATATATACATACAAAAAAAACTGTTACATATACATCTAAGAAAACAGGATTAGAAAGTCCAAAAATAGACTCAAATATGATTAGGAATGTATAATATAATGAAGGTGGCATTAAAACACAATATTCACAAAAATAGTCTTGGAACTATTTGGCAAATACATGGACTAACTACAGAGAGGCTGCATAGTTTTAAAAAGTAAGCTATGAGCCGGGCATGGTGGCGCACGCTTGTAATCCCAGCATTCGGGAGGCTGAGACCAGAAGATCCGGGTTCGCGGCCAGCCTCAGCTACCTAGTGAGGCACTCTGCAACTTAGTGAGACTCGGTTTCAAAATGAAGAATAAAAAATAGGGCTGGGGGTGTAGCTCAGAGGTAGAATGCCCCTGAGTTCAATCCCCAGTACCGCAAAAATAAATAAATAAATAAATAAATAAATAAATAAATAAATAAATAAAAAGCAAGCTGTAAAAGCACAAGAGATAGATAGAGCTTGCTGTAAGCTTGGAGGGGCGTGTGGTCGGGTGAGTGCACCAAGAGTACTTGGTGATCCTGCCCGACCCTCTAGAGGCACAGACAGTATGGCTGCCTCTTCACTTCTGCCCTTGAATCTTATGTGAAAAGCACAAGGTCTCCTATGGCCCACCCTAAGAGAAAACAAACAGAAAAGGGAATTCTAAATAAACAACCTATGTATCTATCAAAGAGGGCCTGGTTAAATAAATTATGATAATTTATACTGTGTGTGTGTGTGTGTGTGTGTGTGTGTGTGTGTGTGTGTGTGTTTTACTGGGGATTAAACCCAGGGGCATTCTACCTCTGAGCTATACCCCCAGACCCCAGACCTTTTAATTTTTTGTTTTGAAACAGAGTCTCTCTAGGTTGCTGAGAGTCCTTGCTTTGCTGAGGTTGTCCTTGAACCTGCAATTCTCCTGTCTCAGCCTCCCAAGTACTGAGATTACAGGCATACCTCACCACACCTGACTTAATTTATACATTTTACTACTATAAACATAAAAAAGAAAAGGCTTTCTTGAAATGCTAGTTTTCAAATTGCCATTATTTGAAAAAAGGGAGTTTGTAAAACCAGTAGATTTAAAAGAAGAAAGAGAATATATTCCTGTTTGCATGTGTATAAAATATCTCTGAAAGGACACACAAGACAATGGTAACATCCAGTGTGTTAGGGTTTGGATTTAGGATGCCTCTAGAGCTCATGCAGTAGACAAGGCAGCCATGTTGGAGGCAGGACCTGGTTGCTGGGGAGGGTTCTTGGGGGCGTGGCCAAGGACAGGTGTTTCTCAGGCAGGCTGCTACAGCTTCCAGCTCTTCTCTCTCCCCTGATACCATGAGATGACAAAAACTCTCCTTCCCTCTCTGCTCCCCATCATTACGCCCTGAGGACCTACAGCCCTGGCTCCTGCTTGGAAGCCAGTCTAATATGGACTGAAAAATCTCCAGAACCATGAGCAAATAAGTCCTTTCTTCATGTTTAAATCACAGTTGTGAGGATGTTGACTGATCAGTGATTTCAGAGAGGGAAAGAGTGGCTGAGGGATGGGGCATCAAGAGAATACCCTTCACACCTACTGAAATTCAAATAATATGAATTGCCTATTTTAAAATTAATTATTTTGATTACTTTTTTTTTTTTTTTTTTTGCAGTACTGGGGATTGAACTCAGGGGCATTCTACCTCCAAGCTATACCCCCAGCCCTATTTTTTGTTCTTTATTTTGAAACCGAGTCTCACTAAGTTGCGGAGTGCCTCACTAAGTAGCTGAGGCTGGCCGCGAACCTGGATCCTCCGGTTTCAGCCTCCCAAATGCTGGGATTACAAGTGTGCGCCACCACGCCCGTCTTTGATTAATTTATTTTTTAATAGAAGCCATTAAGAAGGGTGTGTCAGATATCAAATGTACCTGATGCAGTGTTAGGTATTATCTAAGTTAAATTACACTGGGAACTTCTGCCTTGAAGAAGTTAAGAGTCCTACTGTAATTTGTTTTTTCCTTGTTCCTTAAGTGTCAGTGTTCTGCAAGATTCTGGGACCACTTCTTCCCTTACTGCTGGGTGATTCCGTCGACTCCAATAGCTGTATGCTGAATTCTCACAAATGTGTGTCACTAACTTTGTCATCATCCCTGGGCTTTAAACATGTGTAGCTCTCTCTAGTTCATTTTCAGAGTGGTTCCCATGAGTACAAGATGTCCAAAAATTGAATCATTTGTCTTTCCCACACCCAAAGATGGCCCCAGAAGCCCCAAACCTGATATTCCTTCTGAATCCCCTATCTTAATGGATTTTTTTTGTCCTACGCTTTATTATTCTTCTGTTGTTAAAACAGGAGGGTTAATTTTTCCACAAGTCTGTCTTTTTTGTTTTCTAGCTTACTTACTTTTTGCTTTTGCATGAATGCTAAGAAAGGGTTTTCCTACTCCAAAATCAGATAAAATTTTGTCTAGATTTTCTTCTTTTTCTTTAAGGTTTAATTAAATTTTTTATTTTTCACAAGCTGTTTTGGTGTGAGGTGTGGATCTAATATCCAAACACACTTATTGAAAAAAAAAAAGTTTTCTCTTATTTGTTTTTTTTGTTTGGGAATTGAACCTAGGGACATTCTATCTCTAACATATACCCCCAGCTCTATTTTATTTTATTTTTAAATTTTGAAACAGGGTCTCACTAAGTTGCTGAGGCTGTCTCCTGTCTCTGCCTCTCAAGTACTAGGATTACAGGCATGGGTCACCATGCCTGGCTTCTCTTATTTGTTTTAATAGGTTTCCAGTTTGTTTTCTGAAGATTTCCCAGGTAGTAAATATAGCTAAATGAAAATCCCACTGTCCTTTCCAATATTTATACCATTTATATTAGTCAGAACTTTTTGGTTGCCAGCAACAGAAATCCAGCTTACACTGTCTTAAGCAGGAATGAAAGTATTAAAATGAACAGAAGTAGAAGCTTCATTCATGGCTAAATTTGGGGATGACATCTTAATCTGCTTTGCCTTCCTTGGCTTTTCTTTCCATGCAATTCTTTTTTTCAGAAAGATACACTATAAACAGTGGGAAGATGCTTAAGTCAACCACAGCCCCACCCCCTCCATTAGACTTTAAAAATTTTTTTTCCTCTTGATACAAGTCCTTGAAACCTAAGTAGGTTGCCTGGCAATGTTATTTTTGGTCACTTTATTGGCCAAAATCCAATACATCTGTTATAATCTTGTCAGATTGGATCAGGCAGTGCTATGAATAACTTTACCAGATAACTACACGGTTGGAGTTGGACCACACTTTCTTCTCTAGTTTCTTAACCAAGAGTAGGCTGAACTCTGTTTCCCACTCAAACTTTTTAGTCTCAGCTTCTGGGCAGAAAGAATGGACAGGGTCGGTTGTAGAAGGCATCCTTCCTTTGCTTGTGTTTCAACCCTGCCACCCAAAGATGATTCTTTCCAAAGAGGACATCCCCACATTGGGTCAGCACTGGTCCTTGGAGACAAGTACCTAATGATCTCCAGGGCTCGTCTGCCCCAGGAACATGCAATTTCTAATATTTTGAGCTCCCACTACATTTGCCAGGTTCCAGCTTCCCTTCCTCCTTTTTTTTTTTTTTTTTTTTTTTTTTTGTGCTGGGGGTTGAACCCAGGGATATTCTACCTCCAAGCTATACCCCTTTATTATTTTTTATTTTGAACAGGGTCTTGCTAATTGCTGAGACTGGCCTTAAACATGCTATCCTCCTGTCTCAACCTTCCAAGTTCCCAAGTACTGGGATTACAGGCATGTGCCCCTTGTCTGACAGCTTTGTTCTTATTTATTTTTGCTCTTATTTGTATTCCCCTTTGACTATCCTCCATAGGCAACCATTCTCATGTGTTTGAGATGTTACATATCCTTTCACTTGTTATTATGAAAACGTTTTCTGTTTAATGTGCATGTGTCTTTAAAATAGAACCACACATCAGGCATGATGGCACAAGCCTGTAATCCTAGTACTTGGGAGGCTGAGACAGGAGGATCACAGGTTCGAGGAGAGCCTCAGAAAGTAGTGATACTCTCATTAACCTAGCAAGACCTTGTTTCAAAATAAAAATAAAAGCCGGGCATGGTGGTACATGCTTGTAATACTAGTACTTGGGAGGCTGAGACAGGAGGATCACAGGTTCAAAGCCAGCCTTGGCAATTTAGGGAGGCCCTCAGCAACCTAGTGAAACACTATTTCCAAATAAGAAAATAAGTGCCGGGCGTGGTGGCGCACGCTTGTAATCCCAGCATTCGGGAGGCTGAGACCGGAGGATCCGGGTTCTCGGCCAGCCTCAGCTACCTAGTGAGACACTCCGCAACTCAGTGAGACTCGGTTTCAAAATAAAGAATAAAAAAAAAAAAGGGGGGGGGATGGGGGTGTAGCTCGGAGGTAGAATGCCCCTGAGTTCAATCCCCAGAACCGCAAAAAAAAAAAAAAAAAAAAAAAAAAAAAAAAAAAAAAAAAAAAAAAAAAAAGAAAATAAGTGTGGGGGTATAGCTTGGACGTAGAATGCTTCTGGGTTCAATCCCCAGTACTACTACTACTACCAATAATAATAATAACAAACAAATAAATAAATAAAAATAGGGCTAGGGGTGTAGATCTACCTCTGGGTTCAATTCCCAGTACCACAAAAATAAACAGATAAATAAAATAGCGCTAACAGATGGGCACATGTTTGTAATCCCAGTACTTGGAAGGCTGAGACAAGGGGATGGCAGGTTTGAGAACAGAGTGTGGTAATTTAGCAAGACCCTCCCTGTTTCAAAATAAAATAGGGCTGGGGTTCAATCCCCAGTAACACACACACACACACACACACACACACACACACACACACACAAATATTGAGCTACAATTCACATGACACATAGTTCACCATTTAAAGAGGTATAATTGAATGGTTTTAGTGTCCATGGCCACTCTGGTGTGTGGGGTGTTGCGCTGTGCCGTCTTCCTGTTTCTTAGCATTTTCGCCAGTGGCCGTATTTTAAGTTGATCCATGTTTCCCAACTGCTGTGAAGTAGCCCAGTGTACATCCACCACAATTTTCTTATGATGTGATGGACACCAGGACTCTCTCCAAATCCCCAGTATAAACCAGGCTGCAGTGGACATGCTCTGACAAGTCCCCTTGTAGGCTGATGTGACAGTGGCTCTTTCTGAGGGATTACTGGTGCAGGCTAATAATCCCTGACCAAGTTCCAGCCAATGACCCTAGAATAGCCGTGATCCTCATCCCCACTTGGGTACCTGCAGAGCTCTCCATGGGCCTCAGCCCATCAGCTTCAACTTGAGTCAGTTTAGCAGGTATAAAGGGATATATTCTTATTCTTTTAGTTCCATTTCTGTCATTATATTTGAGATAAAGTATATTTTTATATGCTTATTAGTTTTGTGGGCTTCCTTTTTCTTTTTTTAGACTGAGGACTGAACCCAAGGGCACTCTCTTTCCAAGCTATATCCCCAGCCCTTTTGATTTTTTATTTTGAATCAGGGCCTCACAAAATTGCTGAGAGCCTTGCTAAGTTGCTGAAACTTGCTTTGAACGTGCAATCCTTCTGTCTCAGCCTCCCACGTACTGGAATTACAGGTGTGACCCCCAAATCTGGCCCAAATTGTACATTTTTAATAATGAATTTTGTGTTATGTGAATTGTAGCTCAATTTCTTTCTTTCTTTTTTCTTTCTTCCTCTCATCTTCTCCTCTTTCTCCTCCTCCTCCTCCTTCTTTTTCTTCTTTGTGATACTGAGGATTGAACCCAGGTTGGTTATACTTCTGAGCTACACTCCAGTCCTATTTTATTTTTTAATTTTGAAACAGGGTCTCTGGGCCCAAACCTGTGATCCTCCTGTCTTAGTCCTCCCAATACTGGGATTATAGGCATGCACCACTGCACCCGTGTTGTAGCTCTATTTTAAAGATACATGCACATTAAACAGCAGAAATTGAGATGGGCATGGTGGCACACACCTGTAATCCAAGTACTTGAGAGGCTGAATCAGGAGGATCACAGGTTCAAAGTCGGCCTCAGCAACGTAGTGAAACCCTGCTTCAAAATAAAAAAAATAAAAATAGGGCTGGGGGTATATCTTAGAGATAGAATGCCCCTGGGTTCAACCTCCAATCCACAAAAATAAATAAGAAAATATTTACCTAAGAAGTAAACATATCAATGGTTTTCCATGAGGTTAGTCAAAATGAGAATGGTTTTCCATGGAGGTTAGTCAAAGAGGAATAAAAATAAGAACAAAAGTAAATAGAAGAACAATCTGCCGCGTGGTGGTGCAGGCCTGTAATCCAGTACTTAGGAGGCTGAGACAAGAGGATCACAGACTCCAGACCGGTCTCAGCAAATTAGTAAGACTCTCAGCAACTCTCTCAAACAGACCTTGTTTCAAAATAATAGACCTAAGGGTGTAGCTAAGAGGCAGAATGCCCCCAAGTTTAATTCCTAATACCACTACTAAGGGGAAAAAAAGAAAAAGCCTTATGCAGGCCATGATTAGAAACGTGAGTTGATGGCCAGGGAGGCCTTTGGTCTATTAAATACAAAGGACAGGAGGCCATTGTTTTGGATCTAGTGCCTCAGTAGCCCCAACAGACCAGGCTAGCATTCACAATGGAGTCACACATGTTAACGATCTAAGTCACCAAGCTGAGGCTAAACCATTTATCTTACCTTCCCAGAACTCAGGATTAGAGAGAGAACAGCATTAAAGAGATTTCCCAAACAGGCCACTTTCATCTGGCACGAAGTGAAGTCTCCTCTGCCTGGATCCTCACACCCAGAAGGTAATCTGGTGTCAGCTCCCTCCCCTCTGGTCTCCCTGTCCTCTGCTTACAAGGGAAGTCACTTTGAAATGATCAATTTCCTTTGCTTCTGGTTTCTTCAACTCTTTTCTGTCCATAAAACCAGCCTCCTCTGCTTGGGTCACTGGGCTATTTCTGTTTTATGGAATGAAATGTCATCCAACTCTAAAATCGACTAGAAAGCCAACTAAGGTCATTAAGCTTAATTGATGTAATTTTGTCCGTTGACAACCAAACACCACTTCTGACAGAGGTCTTCTCTTGTCCACTTGCCCGGTGCTTCTTAGGAAAAGCTCCATTTTTTTGTTTTGCTTTGTTTTTGTTTTTGTGGTACTGGGGATTGAACCCAGGGGCATTCTACCTCCGAGCTACACCCCCAGTCCTATTTTTTATTCTTTATTTTGAAACAGGGTCTCACTAAGTTGCAGAGAGCCTCACTAAGTAACTGAGGCTGGCTGTGAACCCGGATCCTCCGGTCTCAGTCTCCTAAGTACTGGGATTACAAGCGTGCACCACCACGCCAGGCAAAAGCTCCATTCTCAACACACTCATCAGCTCCATCTTCCTACCTTCCTCTGTCATGGGATAACATGGTCCCACTCGTGGGTCCTTGGCCTCCGTGATAAAAAAGAATTTTAACACGTGCCAGTTGGGGACAAAAAGGCAGGTATTTATTCAGGGAAACAAGGGAGTTGGGAAAACAGGTAAGCAGAGATCTTCTGAGTCCCGGAGCAGGAGGGCAAGACATCAAGAGTCCTTGCCTCCTTAGTCCTTATATCCGAGGGGGTTGGCCTAGAAGTCCGGAACACAGGTATAGGTGGTCGTCCAAAAGAGGGTGGGCACAGGAAAGGTTGGATCCTCCTCTTCCTCAGGTTTCAAGATGGATCTGACCTTGGCCCTGAATCTCAGGTGGGGGCAGGGCTTCTGGGGATTAGGGTATGGGACCTCCTAAGAAACTTCCAAGGGGTGGAGTTAGCTTAAAACTCTCCAGATTTTAAAACTATACTTTTCCTTTTCCTCCCAGTGTCTCTTTCCTACCTAAATTTTATTCCTTCTCTTCTACCTTATCACCTCCACCTCTGAGGCCAAGCCTCCTTCCACATTAAAAAAAAAAAAAAAAAAAA
>PVLC010042122.1:0-13073 GCA_004027655.1 Graphiurus murinus
AACCACTGTGGAAAACAGTATGGAGGATCCTCAGATGAATGGGAATGAACCTACCATATGACCCAGCAATTCCACTACTGGGTATATACCCAAAAGAATGGAAACCAAACTATCAGACCGATGCATGTGTATCTATGTTTATAGCGGCTCAATTCACAATAGCCAAACTATGGAAGCAGCCAAGATGTCCATCCACAGATGAATGGATTACAAAACTATGGAATATGTACACAATGGAATTTTACTCAGCCATAAAGAAGAACAAAATCATGTTCTTTGCAGGGAAATGGATGCAACTGGAAAACATTATGTTAAGTGAGATTAGCCAGTCACAAAGAGTAAAGAAACATATGTTCTCCCTAATATGCGGATGTAAGGGAGTAGATGGGACATAAGAGGGTCCCCAGATGAAAAAGTAGAGACCCTCGACAAACAAAGAAGTAGACTTAACCAAAGGGAATGGACGGGGGTGTTGTAGGGTGGGGGGGAGCATACTAAGGCACATGATGTACTTACACAATTATATCAAGATCACTCACTGAACTGAACTTGAGAGGGAGGGAAGGCGAGGGAGCGGGGTGGGAATTGGGGATAGGGTCAGATGAAAAATGTGTGCACATTTGTCTTTATCAGTTTGTACCTAACAAAAATGTATAAATACAAAGCACAAATTATTACAATAAAAAAAAACAAAATAGAGCCGGGCGTGGTGGCGCACGCTTGTAATCCCAGCATTCGGGAGGCTGAGACTGGAGGATCCTGGTTCGCGGCCAGCCTCAGCTACCTAGTGAGGCACTCCGCAACTTAGTGAGACTCGGTTTCAAAATAAAGAATAAAAAATAGGGCTGGGGGTATAGCTCGGAGGTAGAATGCCCCTGAGTTCAGTCCCCAGTACCGCAAAAAAAAAAAAAAAGAATACAAAATAGGGCTGGGAGCCAGGCGTGGTGGCCTACTCTTGTAATCCCAGCATTTGGGAGACTGAGACCGGAGGATCCAGGTTTGCCGCCAGCCTCAGCTACCTAGTGAGGCACTACACAACTTAGTAAGACCCTGTTTCAAAAATAAAGAATAAAAAATAGGGCTAGGGGTGTAGCTTGGAGGTAGAACGCCCCTGAGTTCAATCCCCAGTGCCACAAAAAAAAAAAAAAAAAAAAAAATAGGGCTGGGGATGTATCTCGGAGATAGAATGCCCCTGAGTTCCATCCCCAGTACAAAAAAAAAAATCTTTAAAAATAAATAAATAAAATAAAATAAGATAAAAGAAAAAGGGCTGAGAGTATAGGTTGGAGGTAGAATGCTCCTGGGTTCAATCCCCAGTACCAAAAAATAACAAAATAAGCCACCTGCTGGATGAGTAGTAAGGTTCATATTCAAAGCATGAAATGGATGCCCATTACAAATAGAAGCACAGACAGAAATTCAATTAGGGTAGCAGATGCACATTCAAAGGAGAATGAAGGCTGTCTCAAGAGAGATGCCTTTTGGGGTAAATCAAAGAATACACATTCAAGGGAGAATGCCAGGCCTCTTGAGAGGGAGAGGCACATTTTAGGAGTTCTTGGCTCCTCTTTTAAAGGAAACAGTGAATGTCTTCCAGTTCCATCCGTGTTGCCAAAAATAACAAGAGTTCATTCTTTTTATGGCTGAATAATCTGTGTATATAACACTCTTTATGCATCCATCTGTCATTGGACAACTCAATTGATTCCATATGTTAGGGTTTGGATCTGAAAGGTTCCCCAAAAGCTCATGTGTTGAAGACTTTGTCCCCAATACAGCAGTGTCCAGAGGTGGGCCTTTGGGGAGTGATTGTATCATGAGGATTCCAACCTCATTAATGGGTTAACCCTGAGTTAATAGTTCATGGATTAATAATTTGAATGGACTACTCAGAAGAGGTGGAAACTGTAGGCAGGTGGGGCATGGTTAGAGGAAATAGGTCACTGGGGTCTGCCCTCAGGAATTATATCTTGTGCCTCCACCTCCCCCTCTCTCCTTCCCAGCTGCCATGAGCTGAGCAACTCTCTTCCACCAAGCCCCACCATGATGTTCTGCCTCGCCTCAGGCCCAGAGCAATGAAGTCAGTTAACCATGAACAAAAGCTCGAAAACCATGCGCCAAAAATAAGCTTTTCTTCCTTTGAGTTGTTTATATTGGGTAATTTGGCCACAGTGACAAAAATCTGACTGAGCCAGGCATGGTGGCACATGCTTGTAATCCCAGCATTTGGGAGACTGGAGGATCCGGGTTCTCGGCCAGCCTCAGCTACCTAGTGAGGCCCTCCGCAACTTAGTGAGACTCGGTTTCAAAATAAAGAATAGAAAATAGGGCTGGGGGTATAGCTCAGAGGTAGAATGCCCCTGGGTTCAATCCCCAGGACCACAAAAAAAAAATAAAAAATCTGACTAACACACCATATCTTGGTTATTGTGAATAGGGCTGCAATAAACATGACATGCAAGTATCTTTGAAATGATTTCACTTCCTTTGGTTATACACACAGTAGTGAGAGTGCTAGATCATATGGTAGTTCTATTTTCAACTTTTAAAGGAACTTCCATACTGTGATCCCTAATGGCTTTATATATAGATTCACATTCTCACCAACAGTGTATAAAAGTTCTCCCTCCTCCTCATCCTAATCAGCATTTGTTATTTTTTGTCTCTCTTTTTATTTTTTGGCACTGGGATGATTCAACTCGGGGCATTCTATCTCTGAGCTACACCCCCAGTCCTTTTTTATTTTTTAATTTTTTATCTTTTTTTAATTAATTGATTTTTTTGTGGTACTAGGGATTGAATTCAGGGGCATTCTACCTCCGAGCTACGTCCCCAGCTCTATTTTTTATTCTTTATTTTGAAACAGGGTCTCACTAAGTTGCAGAGTGCCTCACTAAGTAGCTGAGGCTGGCCATGAACCCGGATCCTCCTGTCTCAGCCTCCCAAATGCTGGGATTACAAGCGTGCGCCACCATGCCCGGCTCAGTCCTATTTTTTTTTGAAACAGGGTTTTACTAAGTTGCAGAGAGCCTCACTAAGTAGCTGAGGCTGGCCGAAAACCTGGATCCTCCAGTCTCAGCCTCCCAAGTACTGGGATTACAAGTGTGTGCCACCGCACCCTGCTTAATTTTTTACCTTTATTTATTGTATTTTTTTAAAAAGTTATAACAGGATCTTGCTAAGTTTCTAAAACTGGCCTTCAAGTTGAAATGAAAAGACACTATCATAAAAAATATAAAAATAGCCAGGTGTGGTGGCGCACGCTTGTAATCCCAGCATTCGGGAGGCTGAGACCACAGGATTCGGGTTCGAGGCCAGCCTCAGCTACCTAGTGAGACACTCTGCAACTTAGTGAGACACGGTTTCAAAATAAAGAATAAAAACTAGGGCTGGGGGTATAGCTCGGAGGTAGAATGCCCCTGAGTTCAATCCCCAGTACCAAATATATATATATATATATGTATATATATAAAAATATAAAATATTAAACTTATTAGTAAAGTTACATGTACATATAACTTTATATAACATATATATGTATTGTGTGTGCGTGTGCGTGTGTGTGTGTGTGATTTGAGATAGGGTTCCAGGCTAATCTCAAACTCCTGGGTTCAAGTGATCCTCCTACCTCTGCCTCCCAAGTAGCAGGAACTATAGCGCGCGCACACACACACACACACACACACACACACACAGAAAGAGAGAGAGAGAAATGCATAATGATGTAATAATATAGGAATGATCATTCATAAATCACTTTAAATCCTGATATAGAAATTAGGATATGAAAGTATTATAACAATTTAAATACAAAAGATAAACAATATAAAAAGATTCAATCTGTGATTTTAATAGAATATCATATGGAGATGGAGGAGAAATAAGGTTGATAGTTCTTATTAGATGAAA
The DNA here is from genome assembly GCA_004027655.1 of Graphiurus murinus. NCBI lineage: Eukaryota > Metazoa > Chordata > Mammalia > Rodentia > Gliridae > Graphiurus > Graphiurus murinus. The sequence continues at coordinate 3,910 of PVLC010042122.1, forward strand.
GTTAAATTTTTATCATATTAAAGTGTATTATATTTATAAGATGTTTTATGCAAGCCCCATAAGGTCACAAAGAAAATACCTATAGATGATACAAAAAATTGAGAAAGCAATCAAACTAGGTCTCTCTCTCTCTCGGAATTGAACCTAGGGACATTCTACTTCTGAGCTACATCTCTAGTCCTTTTTATTTTTTATTGTTAATAAGAGTCTTGCTAAGTTTCTGAGGGTTTTAAGCTGTTGAAACTGGCCTTAAATCTATGATCTTTCTGTCTCAGCTCCCAAGTACTGTCATGCCATATTTTTAAACTTCTATGCCAGGCACTATTTCAGTCCTTGGGAATACAGCTATAAACAAAACAAAGTTCCTACTTTTAGAAGCTTGCATTCTTTTTTCATATTTTTATCAGTGCATTGTAATTATACATCATACTGAGGTATAGAGTGATAGGAATATACATGCGCACAACTCTTGGAGCACTTGCATTCTTGTGAGGAGAGAAGTAAGTTATAATGTTAATAAACAAAACTGACAAAATGAGGAATAGGGGAAGGGGTGCTTCAGTGGAGTAAAAAGAAGAATCTTTGGCCAGATTTTCTCTCCAATTAGGGTTTGAGGGTTGCTTTGCCAGATAGTAGTAGCTTTGATACAGTATAAAAATGTGTAGGCACATAGTGCACGGGGAGGGGCACAGAACAGAAGTGAATGCTGGAGAAGACAGGGTGGGCCATGGAATTCTCACCCCAGCTGCTGCCCAGATTGCTGTAAAGAAAGGTGTGGGTATGACTTGTTAATGAATGTGCAGCTTGGAGCTTTGACAGCTTGCTCTCTGAGTCATCCATTCTGATCACCTTTCCTGCTGAAATACACAGAACAACTTCATCTTTTCTTCTTCTCCTTCTTTTTTTAGGGGTGGGGGGAATTGAACCTAGTTGAATTCTACCTTGAGCTATACTCCCAGCCTTTTTAATTTTTTTATTATTTAATTTATTTATTTATTTTGCAGTACTGGGGATGGAACCCAGGGGCATTCTACCTCTGAGCTATACTCCCAGGCCTATTTTTTATTCCTTATTTTGAAACCGGGTCTCACTAGGTTGCAGAGGGCCTCACTAAGTAGCTGATGCTGGCTGCAAACCCAGATCCTCCTGTCTCAGCCTCCCAAGTGGGATTACAAGCGTGCGCCACCACACCTGGCTCCTCTAGCCTTTTTATTTTAATTTTGAAACAGGATCTCACTAAGTTGCTGAAGCTGGCCTTGAACCTGGAATCCTCCTGTCTCAGCCTCTCAAATACTGGGACTACAGGCATGTGCCACCATGCCTGTCTATACACAACACCTTTTAAATCTACATGGCCAGCTCCTCTCTGTGTCCCTGGAGAAGTCAGTGAAGGGTTCTTTGTGAGGTATCAGGAGATATTGTTTAATTAAGTGTCATCCCTGTATAACTGCAATTCATGTTCTCCAGGAATCCAACACAGGGATAGAGAGAAGTGAGCTTGTTATGTTCTAGTCTTTATATATGCATAGTCCCCCTTTTGGTACACTTCGATGCTTTTGCTTATAAAGGTGTGTTAATTATTTGTCTGATGTCTTCACAAATGACACTGCCAACATTTTGCAAAGTAGCATGTTTCCAACATTCGGGTCAGTGACTCACTTGTGACTGTTTTTCTTCTAATCCAGAGAGAACTTTGCATTTTAGTTCTGCTTTGATTCTATTTGGTCCAGTTTCCTTTCTGGTTAAAATACCAACCTGACTTCAAAAGAGGTTGGATCTTTGAGATTCAGCGACTTGTGTGTTTAACCTCTGGGCCTCAAGGTTTTTTTTGTTTGTTTGTTTGTTTTGCGGTACTGGGAATTGAACTCAGGGGCATTCTACCTCCGAGCTATAACCCCAGCCCTATTTTTTATTCTTTATTTTGAAACCGAGTCTCACTAAGTTGCAGAATGCCTCACTAGGTAGCTGAGGCTGGCCGCGAACCCAGATCCTCCGGTCTCAGCTCCCGAATGCTGGGATTACAAGCGTGCGCCACCACGCCTGGCAAGTTTTTTCCTTTTTAAGTAAAGATAACAGTACCTTTCAAAGTTTGGAGGATTGAGACACCTCCCATATGGGTATTCTACCTAACTCTCTTCAAGGCAATGAGTCCATAAAGTTCACATTCTCTGCCATAAAAAGAGTAAGCAAGTTGGGCATGGTGGTATATGCTTGTAATCCCAGCATTTGGGAGGCTGAGACAGGAGGATCCAGATTCGAGGCCAGCTTCAGCTACCGAGTGAGGCACTCCACAATTTAGTGAGACCCTGTTTCAAAATAAAGAATAAAAAATAGGGCTGGGTGTATAGCTCGGAGGTAGAATGCCCCTGGGTTCAATCCCCAGTACTGAAAAAAAAAAGTAAGCATAATTTTGCTCTTTAGACAACATAAAGCAAAATGGAATTTGTTTCCCAGTGACTCCAAAAGAATAAGGAAGAGATTCCTCAAGAAACTAAACTTATCATATGTCCCAAAAGTCTCATTCTCAGCTATATAGCCAAAAGAATTGAAAACAAGGACTCAAACAGACATTCATACACCAAAATTCACAGCAGCATTATTTACACTAGCCAAAAGATGAAACAACCCAAGTATCCATCAATAGATGAAAGAAAATCCCAGTGACTCAAGAGACTGAGGTAGGAGGATTGCCTGTTTTAGGCCAGCCTCAGCAATGAAACAAGACCCTGTCTTAAAAAATAAAAAGGAAGCTGGGCATGGTGGTGCACGCTTGTAATCCTAGCATTTGGGAGGCTGAGACCAGAGGATCAGAGTTCGCGGCCAGCCTCAGCTACCTAGTGAGACACTCCGCAACTTAGTGAGACCCTGCTTCAAAATAAAGAATAAAAAAAAAATAGGGCTGAGGGTATAGCTTGGAGGTAGACTGCCCCTGAGTTCAATCCCCAGTACCAAAATAAATAAATAAATAAATAAATAAATAAATAAATAAATAAATAAATAAATAGGACCAGGGATATAGTTCAGTTGCAGAGTATCCCTGGGTTCAATCCCCAGTACTTTTGAAAAAAGAGTAGATAAATGAATAAGAATATCTGGTATATAAATATAATGGACTATTTTACAGCCATAAAAGATATGAAATTATAATACATGCTACAATATGGATGAACTGGAGGCATTATGCTAAGTGAAATAAGTGAGACATAAAATAAAAATATTGTATGATTCCACCTATATGAAATATCAAGAACAGGCAAATTCATGGAGACAGAAGGTAGATTAGAGAGCCGGGTGTGGTGGCACACGCTTGTAATCCCAGCATTTGGGAGGCTGAGACCGGAGGATCCGGGTTCGCGGCCAGCCTCAGCTACCTAGTGAGGCACTCCGCAACTTAGTGAGACTCAGTTTCCAAATAAAAAGAATAAAAAATAGGGCTTGGGGTGTAGCTCGGAGGTAGAATGCCCCTGAGTTCAATCCCCAGTACCGCAAAAAAAAAAAAAAAAGAAAGAAAGAAAGTAGATTAGAGGTTACAAGGGGACATGGAGAGGAAGAAATGGGGATTTTCTGCCCAACATGTGGAGAGGCAGTCAAGTACTGATGCCAGGCTTCACAGAGGGCAGGGTATTCACTGTGGCTCCTGGTCTAAGTCCAGAAATAGAATATAGTCAGGGCTTGATAAATCAAGCATCAAAACTAATTTATTGTGACGCCGGGCGTGGTGGCGCACGCTTGTAATCCCAGCATTCGGGAGGCTGAGACCGGAGGATCCGGGTTCGCGGCCAGCCTCAGCTACCTAGTGAGGCATTCTGCAACTTAGTGAGACTCGGTTTCAAAATAAAGAATAAAAAATAGGGCTGGGGGTGTAGCTCGGAGGTAGAATGCCCATGAGTTCAACCCCCAGTACCGCAAAAAAAAAAAAAAAAAAAAAAAAACTAATTTATTGTGAACAGGTTAAAGGTGAGGTCTGAGAAGAGTCTAAAGACTATTGGAAGGCTGGTTGAGGTAGATTATCCTTCAATGACAAAAGTCTTCAGTCTCAGATATGGCAGCATCATTTCTACCACAAGGACAGACCCACCAGGGGCACTAATACTGTCTAATGCTTTGGCACTGCTGTCCTAAGTATTGGCCTCTTCTTTAAATGCAGAGTTCTTAGATAAGGCTGAGAAAAATGGATTATTTCAGCTTTGGTTAAAAATTCATTTCCTAGCTGGGCATGGTGGCACACACTTGCAATCCAATACTTGGGAGGCTAAGACAGGAGGATTGCAGATTTGTGGCCAGCCTCAGCAATTTAGTGAGGCCCTCTGTAACTTAGTGAGACTCTGTTTCCAAATAAAGAATAAAATAGGGATGGGGGTGTATCCCAGAGATAGAATGCCCCTGGGTTCAAACAAACAAACCATTTCCTGAGGACTCACCTGGCCTGTTTGATAGGATGTTTGCAAATGTCAGGCCGATGTCTCCTAAAATTTCTGCAATAGTTAGCCTCCCATGTTGTTTATTAGAAGAGCCTCTTTCTCAAGTTTGCGGGAGTAATTCACTATGCCTCCTTTTTAATGACTATGTTCTGTGTGTGTGTGTGTTTGTGTGTGTGGTACTGGGGATTGAACCCAGAGGCATTCTACCTCCAAACTAAACTCGAAGCCCAATGTTTTTTTCAGTACTGGGGATTGAACCTAGGGGCATTCTACCTCTGAGCTACACCCCCAGTCCTATTTTTTATTCTTTATTTTGAAACAGGGTTTCACTAAGTAGCTTCGCTAAGTAGCTGAGGCTGGCTGTGAACCCGGATCCTCCAGTCTCAGCCTCCCAAGTACTGGGATTACAAGTGTGTGCCACTACACCTTGCCAGTATTCTTGATGGCCATATAACTGGGGTTACATAGAATCTCAGTGTAGTTTTGTCTTTTGGTACTGAGGATTGAACCCAGAGATATTATACCTCCAAGCTACTCTGATACTCCCTCAGCCCTTTTTAGTTTTTTTTTTTTTTTTTTTTTTTTTTTTTTTTTTTTTTTTTTTTTTTTTTTTTTTTTTTTTTTTTTTTTTTTTTTTTTTTTTTTTTTTTTTTTTTTTTTTTTTTTTTTTTTGAGGTACTGGGGATTGAACTCAGGGGCATTCTGCCTCCAAGCTACACCCCCAGTCCTATTTTTTATTCTTTATTTGGAAACAGGGTCTCACTAAGTTGCGGAGGGCCTCACTAGGTAGCTGAGGCTGGCTGCGAACCTGGATCCTCCAGTCTCAGCCTCCCAAATGCTGGGATTACAAGTGTGTGCCACCACACCCGGCCCTTTTTAATTTTTATTTTGAAACAGCATCTCACTAAATTGCTGAGGCTGGCCTTGACCCTGCTATCTTCCTGTCTCAGCCTCCTAAGTTTACAGGTTTGTGTCACCATGCCTGGCTTTCGGTGTAGTTTGATTTGCATTTCCCTGGTTGTTAATGATGATGAACATTTGTTCATATATTTCTTGGCTACTTGTACTACTTCTTTCTGTGCCCAGCTCTACAAGACCTTTTTTTTTTTTTTCAGTACTGAGGATTGAACTCAGGGCATTCTACCTCTGAGCTATACCCTCAGCCCTATTTTTTATTCTTTATTTTGAAACAGGGTCTCACTAAGTTGTGGAGAGCCTCACTAGACAGCTGAGTCTGGCCATGAACCCGGATCCTCCTGTCTCAGCCTCCCAAACGCTGGGATTACAAGCATGCGCCACCACCCCCAGCTCCTCTCATATTATTTTTTTAATTGTTTGTTTTAAGCTGGGTGTGGTGGCACATGCTTATAATCCTAGTACTTGGGAGGCTCAGACAGGAGGATCACAGGTTCAAAGACAGCCTTGGCAATGTAGTGAGGCCCTCAACAACCTAGTGAGACCTTGTTTCCAAATAAGAAATAAAATTGGTCTGAGATGTAGCTTGGAGGTAGAAACCCTCTGGGTTCAATTTCCAGTACCACAAAATAAATAAATAAATAGATAGATAGATAGATAGATAGATAGATAGATAGATAGATAAATAAGCAAGCCAGGCATGGTGGCACACACTTGTAATCCCAGCATTTGGAAGGCTGAGACCGGAGGATCTGGGTTCTTGGCCTGCCTCAGCTACCAAGTGAGGCACTCTGTAACTTAGTGAGACCCTGTTTCCAAATAAAGAATAAAAAATAAAGCCGGGCATGGTGGCACACGCTTGTAATCCTAGCATTCGGGAGGCTGAGACCAGAGGATCCGGGTTCTTGGCCAGCCTCAGCTACCTAGTGAGGCACTCTGCAACTTAGTGAGACTCAGTTTCAAAATAAAGAATAAAAAACAGGGCTGGGGTGTGGGGTCCTCTCGACGAAAAGGGGGTCCCTACCCCAATCTCCCTGGAGCGTCTACCCCGAGAGGGGGTTCCCCGCGGAAAAGGAAGGTCGTGCGGAAATGAACACACGGCGGGGACTGAGCATCGGAGAACTCATCCGTTTATTACATGAGGGGCAAGGTGTTATATAGGGCAGAGCGAGGGGAGTGTCTTCTTGTAGGGCCAATCAGGGTAGAAGTCATCTTGATCATGCCTCTTTGGCCTAATCCAAAAGGCTGATCCTATCAATGGCTTGATCACGCTGAGGAGACATCCCTCGTCTAATCCTGGTCTCTGGTAAACAGTCTTAGGTCTCCACCCTCGCCACTCCCTCTCTGTGCCATCTTTGATGTATTTTTGGGCGGGGCTACCGCCTTCTCTCTGGGGATCTTTCCCTACACTGGGGGTATAGCTCGGAGGTAGAATGCCTCTCGCTTTGATCCTCAGTACCAAAAAAATAAAAATAAAACATACATACATATGTAGTAAATATAAAGAAATAAAGGAAATAATACTTAAAAACTCGGCATATTCTACCTTTGGAGGACGAAGAGGGAGAGGATACATTTGGGGAGGGGCCTATGGGCTTCAAATATATTCTTAGCATTCTGTGTGTGTGTGTGTGTGTGTGTGTGTGTGTGTGTGTATGGATGGATGTGTGCATGTGTATATGTAGATGTGTGTTATTGGAAGATCAGAATCGGGGATACTTTACTCCTGAGCTACGCCCTTTTTACTTTTTGAAACAGGATCTTGCCAAATTGCTGAGATTGGTCTCATACTTGCAATCCTGCCTCAACCTCCTGAGTCACTGGGTTTATGGGCATGAACCACCTTGTTCAGTTTAACATTCTATTTCTTAAGCTGGATGTTCAGTGTATAGGGGCTCAATTCATTATTTTATATTTTATACATGCATTCATATGTTTATGTGTTTCATATTAAAACAAAAAATCTTATAATAAAAAGTTTTAAGCTGGGCATGGTAGTGCACCCCTATAATCCCAGTACTTGGGAGGCTAAAACAGGAGGATTGCAGGTTCGAGGACAGCTTCAGCAAGTAGTGAGACTCTCATCAACCTAGTGAGACCCTGTTTCAAAAATAAAAATAAAATAAGGCTGGGGTGTAGCTTAGAGGTAAACTGCTCCTAGGTTCAGTCCCCAGTAACACGTACACATACACACACACACACACACACACACACACACACACACACACGATGAAACTGTCCCAGAACAAACCTGACAATGTCATGAGACAAGAGAGATAGGCAGATCTAAGATTTCAGGGTGCATTTATTCAGCAATTTACTGATAGAAGCATAGTCCTGAGCAGCAGCAAGACCAAGTGGATCCCTACAATTTGGGTTGAAAGGGGCATATAAAATGGTTAGGACAAGCCAGGTGTGGTAGCACACAATTTTAATCCCAGTACTTTGGAGGCTGAGGCAGGAGGATCACAGGTTTGAGGATGCCACAGCAACCTAGTGAGACCCTGTTTCCAAATGAAAAATAAAAAGGGCTGGGAGTATAGCTCAGAGGTTGAATGTCCCTGGATGTAATCACCAGTACCATAAATAAACAATCAAATAACTAAAATAATAAGTAAAATAAAATGGTTAGGCCAGGGAATGGTGGCACATGCTTATAATCTCTGTATTTGGGAGGCTGAGACAGGAGGATTGCAGGTTCATAGCCAGCCTCAGCAACTTAGTGAGGCTCTCAGCAACTTAGCAATACTGTTTCCAAATAAAAAATAAAATAGGGCTGGGAGTGTAGCTCAGAGGTAGAATGCCCCTGGGTTCCATCCCCAGTACAATCAATCAATCAATCAATCAATCAAATGGTTAGGATGGAAGTAACTTCATCCAGGCCAGAATATATAGCTGGTTTATCTAAGCTAACATCAAGTCATAAAGCTCCATATACTACCCTAATGATTTTGTCTATTTACAGTTTGCTGGAAAACTATGCAGGAAAAACCAACTGGAGTTTCTCTGGGGGAAATCATGATGGTTATGACTGAAGATGGCTGCAGTCATGTCAAGCTGAATCCATGCAGAAACAAAGGACTGTCCACATCTGTATGTGAGAAACGAAAATGTTTTTTATCAGTGCTCTGTAAGAGGTAGGGTGTGTAGTGTAGGATGTTTGTCTTGGCATCATCAAATGTAGCCCCTTTTACTCTCAGAAGCCCCCTGGGAGCCGGGCATGGTGGCGCACGCTTGTAATCCCAGCATTCGGGAGGCTGAGACTGGAGGATCCGGGTTTGCGGCCAGCCTCAGCTACTTAGTGAGGCACTCCGCAACCTAGTGAGACCCGGTTTCAAAATAAAGAATAAAAAATAGGGCTGGGGGTATAGCTCGGAGGTAAAATGCCCCTGAGTTCAATCCCCAGTATTGCAAAAAAAAAAAAAAAAAAAAAAAAAAGAAGCCCCCTGGGTGAGATCTGTTAGCAAGAGATGTGCTCTTAGTGGTGGCAGCCAGCACTGTTGCTTATCCTGGGTCAACACAAATTCTGGGGAAGAAACAAATGTGGTCTGTGAATGAGGTAAGTGAAACCTTTCTCCTACTTATTTGGAAAACCTCCTTCAGATTTAGTTTCTATATCTGTAAAATGTTACCTTATTGAGTTATTGTGAGAATTAAATGAGATTATCTAGACTCAGGATACTAGGAATGGAATTCTTCTCCAGCTATACCAGAGCTCCAGCACCACCTGGTGGGAATCTAATATTACACTGTTGTGCAGGAGAGCCTTAGCTCACTTCTATGCTTCTACATCATCTCAAGACTTGCCAGGTATATAAACTCCCAAGA
>PVLC010042123.1:0-13009 GCA_004027655.1 Graphiurus murinus
TTGCATCTCTCTGACTGCTAATGATGTGGAACATTTCCTCATACATTTATTGGCCATTTGTATTTCTTCTTTTGTGAAGTGTCTATTTAGATCCTTTTCCCATTTCTTGATTGTGTTATTTGTTTTCTTAGCTGTGAGTTTCTTGAGTTCTTTGTATATCCTAGATATGAGTCCTCTGTCAGATGAGTAGCTGGCAAAGTAACTTTTTGTTTTCTAGGTTTTTGTTTGTTTGTTTTGTTTTGTACTAGGGATTGAATCCAGTGGAATTCTAACTGTAAGACACACTCCCAGCCCTATTTTATTTTATATATTTTCTGAAACATAGTCTCACTAAGTTGCTAAATGTCTTGCTAAGTTGCTGAGACTGACCTTAAACCTTCAGTCCTCCTGTCTCAGACTCCCAAGTACTAAGATTACAGGTGTGTGCCACCACTCCCTGCTAAACTTATTTTTTTACCACTAAGATTTGGAATTTGTTCATTTGTTGCTGCAGCATAACCTAACCTATCCTAAGTAATTTAGAAGGAAACAGTAGCAGGAATGAGGAATACAGTGAGAGAGGTAAGCAACTTTATCCTATAGGATTAGTATGTGTGTGAGGGGGTGAGAGTGTACTGGCATTCTATCTCTAAGCTACATCCCATCCCCAGCCCTTTTTTTATTTTGAAACAGGGTCTCCCTAGATTGCTGAGAATCTTGCTAAATTGCTGAGGCTGGCCTTGAACCTATGATTCTGTCTCAGAATCCCAAGTACTGGGATTACAGGTACATGCCACCATGCCTGGCCAAATTAGTGGTTTTTAACCTCTGTCCTGCAGAGTCCTTGATACTTCAGGGAAGATGGGAGATACATAACAAAACAAAACAAAGATTCATAGATCTAGGCCTCTATCTGTAACTGCAATGAAATCACTTTTTCTGATACAGAGATGTATATGGGTTTATTTAAATATTCATTTTTTATTTAAAAAATTTGCTTCCAACAACACAAATGAACAAAAACCCCAGATAAAACATGGTCAGACTTGACTATAGAAAGATTTCTTTCAATGTTCTATGAAGATGGATTGTAAAGAGGCAAGACTAGAGTTAAGGAGCTCACTCAGGGAGCTACTGTAAGAATGGAAATGAAAGAAGGTTGTAGGGGTATTGAGAAATGAATATATTTTTTAAATGATTTAAGATATATAATCCACAGACATGGTGAGAGATTAGCTGTTAGGAGTGAGAGAGGAGAAAGCTTGGAAGATGACATCAAATATCTGCTTTGGACAGAATGTTGATACCATTCACAAAATGGGTGGCATAGGAGGAGAGCTGAGTTGAGGGAGGAGTGGATAAGCTAAATCTTGACTATGTGGATTACCACATGCTCATGGGACAACCAAGTAGGGAGGGTTCTCAGGATGGAGGTTTATGTTTATGAAATATTATTTCTACGAGTTACTTAGTAGCTATGAAAATTTGAGCAAGTCAGTTTGAGAATTGGAGCCTCAGTTTCCTTCCCTATAAAAAGGAATAACAAAATATTCAGCTTTATCAGGTTTGTTTGTTTTATTAAATATAAAAGGTAGTGGAAGAAGGTGCTTTGTAAAACCCAAAATGTCATACAAATGACAAATGCTAATAATAAATATTTACATGGGCAATGAAATGGATGTGGAGAGGAAGGAAGATTTGTTAGAGGACATTCATGAATTCTTTGGCCTGCCAAGAGAGTACAGAACTTCGATTTGTGGTGGCATTACAGCAGACATTCCAATCCCTGGGAAACTTAGCCTTACAAAGAAATTCTTTCCAGTGGCTTGGTGTCATGGCGATTTAGCTGACTTGGGCTAAGAGAATTGGAGGGAGACTTCTTAATCCTGGTCAGTGGGAAATTGGGATGAGGCCAATGCAAATGTGTCAGGCTGGGAAACATTTTTTATAAACAGGTTTTTAAAATGGTTAGCATGGTAAAATATACATAACATAAAATTACCATTTTAACCGCTTGAAGTGTGCAGTTCAGTGGCATTAAGTACATTTACATTGTTGTGAAACCATCACCACCATCCATCTCCAGAACATTTTCATGAATTCTATGCATTTCTATGCCCCAAATAATAACACTCCACCTTTTCCTCCCCAACCCCTCCATGACAGTCACTATTCTACTTTCTGTTTGTATAAATTAACTATTCTAGGTACTTCACATAGTGGAATTATATGTCATTTGTCCTTTTGTGTCTGACTTATTTCACTTAGTGTAACGTTTTCAAGGTTCATCCATACTGTAGCATGTGTCAGAATCTCATTTCTTTTTTTTTCTTTTTCTTTTCTTTTTTTTTTTTTTTTTTTTTTGGTACTGGGGGTTGAACTCAGGGGCATTCTATCTCCAAGCTACACCCCCAGCCCTATTTTTTATTCTTTATTTTGAAACAGGGTCTCACTAAGTTGTGGAGTGCCTCACTAGGTAGCTGAGGCTGGCCGCAAACCCCGATCCTCCGGTCTCAGCCTCCCGAATGCTGAGATTACAAGCGCGCGCCACCACGCCCGGCTAGAATCTCATTTCTTAAGGATGAATAATATCCTGTTGTATGGCTACAGTTTATTGGTGGACACTGGGTTGGTTTTTGACCTTCTTTTGTATTATTATTGGTGTATCGTTATTATACACCACAGTCAGGTTCAAAGTAATACAAACATATCTGTATACAGCACTTGGTGTATTTCTTTCAGCATCTTTTTACTATTGTGAATGATACTACTATGGACATTGTGTACTAATAGCTATGCAAGTCTTAGTTTGCAATCTTTTGGGGTATATACCTAGAAGTGTAATTGCTGAATCATTTCATAATTCTGTTTAATTTTTTGAGAAACCACTATAAATTTTTCATAGCAGCTGCACCATTTTACATTCCCACTGATAGTGCAAAAGGGTTCTATTTTCTCTACATCCTCACCAACACTGATTATTGCCTGAATTTGGGGGGGGTGCTTTGATGGATTTATTTTAATAATAATAATAGTCATTCTAGTGGATATGAAGTGATACCTCATTGCAGTTTGACTTGCATTTCCCTAATGATGAGTGATACCATTATTTCATGATCATTTTGACCATTTGTATACCTTTTTTGGAAAAATATCTATTCAAATCCTTTACCTATTTTTTAATTGTGTTACTTGCCTTTTGTTGTTGATCTATAGAAGTTTTTATGTATTCTGAATACTAATCCTTTATTGAAATATGATTTGAAATTTTTTCTCATTTAATGACTTGCCTTTCCATCCTACTGCTAGTGTCCTTTGATATAGAACATTTTTAATTTTGGTGAAGTTCATGTTATCTATTTTTTCTAGCTACCTGTGCTTTTGATATTATATCTAAATAATCATTGCCAAATCCAATGTTATGAGGTTTTCTTCTAAGAGTTGTATAGTTTTAGTTCTTATGTTTAGGTTTTTGATCCATTTTAAGTTACTTTTTGTACATGGTGTAAAGTAAGGCTCCATCTTCATTCTTTTTGCATGTGGATATCTAGATTTTCACGTACCATTTGTCAAAGAGACTATCATTTCCCCTGTTTAAATGGTCTTGGTATCTTTGTGAAAACTAACTTTATCATATATGTAAGGGCTTATTTTAGACTCTCTTTTGTATTCCCTTTGTCTATATGTTTGTCCTTATATCAGTACCATAGCATTTTTATTACTATATCTTTGTAATACGTTCTGAGATCAGGACATATGAGTTCTCCAACCCTGTTCTTTTTCAGGATTCTTTGGGGTATTCAGGGTCTTTTGAGAATCTATATGAATTTTAGGATTTTTTTTTTCCATTCTGCAAAGCATGTTGTTAAGATAGCACTGAATCTATAGATTGTTTTGTGAGAAAGCACTTTCTGAATAATTTTCAAAGGTAATTTTACATTGTTAAACTTACCTTTGTGTTATATTTGTTGCTTGTAAAATGCTCAGATATGAGTAAAGAATTGGGAAGAGGCAAAAATAATAATGATACAAATCTGGAGGACAATATTGTGGATGAAGAGTCAGAGACTGTGGGGTCTGCAATATGGTTATGGTCATAGTTGACTTCATTTTGCAAGTCATTTGCATATATTTGCCTTGGTTTCTATCTGCTCTGAGACCCAAAGGGCCTTTGAGGCATCTCAAAAATGGCCTAAAAACAATCTAAAATTTTATATTATATGTAAAGCTGTACAAAAAGACTTCACATGAAGGCTTTATTTTCATTATTATTACTACCACATATTAATTGTACAAAATAATGGGTTTCTTTGTGACATTTTTATACATGTGTATAATGTATTTTGATTGCATCTACCCTACCTATTACCCTCCCTTACCCCCTCTCCCTGGTCCCTTTCCTCTTTCCTAATAGTCCTCCTTGTACTTTCATGGTATCTTGTTGTTGTTGTTGTTGTTTTTCTTGATTCCACATATGAGAGAAAACATGCGATACTTGTCTAAATCTGGCTTATTTTGCATAACATGATAATCTTCAGTTCCATCCATTTTCCTGCAAATGACATGATTATTTCTTCTTCTTCTTCTTCTTCTTCTTCTTCTTCTTCTTCTTCTTCTTCTTCTTCTTCTTCTTCTTCTTCTTCTTCTTCTTCTTTTTTAGTACTGGGGATTGAACACAGATGCATTCTACCACCAAGCTACACCCTCAGCCCTATTTTTTTTATTCTTTATTTTTGAAACAGGGTCTCACTAAGTTGCGGGGAGCCTCACTAAGTAGCCAAGGCTGGCTGCAAACCCAGATCCTTCTGTCTCAGCCTCCCAAGTACTGGGATTACAAGCATGTGCCACCACACCCATCTGATTTTTTTCTTCTTTATGGCTACATAATACTCCAGTGTGTGTGTGTGTGTGTGTGTGTGTGTGTGTGTGTGTGTGTGTGTGTTTGCCAGGATACATATGGATATGCAGGTATATCTATTGTTGGTAGTTTTATTTTTAGATTTTGAGTAACTTCCATACTGATTTCCATAGTAATGGCTACACTACTTTACATTCTGTCCAACAGTGTATAAGGATTCCTTTGTCCCCACATCCTCACCAGCATTCATTATTTTTAATTTTCTTGTTAATGGGCATTTTGACTAGGGTAAGGTAGAATCGCAGCATAGTTTTGATTTGCATTTCTCTGATGGCTAAAGATGTTGAGCATTTTTCATACAGTCATTGGCTATTTGTATCCTTTTGAAGTATGTCTGTTCAACAGGGAAGCTTTATTAATTGCTCAGAGTTGTTGTTAAATCAATCACAATACTTAATTGAACCCAAAGGAAATAAAATGACCATCTGTCTATTGACATGATGGATATGTCTGCCATATCCAATGAACTCCTTTATAAGTCTTTGAGATTTGTTCAACAAAGGCTTTGGAGCAATATATGAACATTTCTTCTCTTTTTTATTTCTTATTTGTTTATTTATTTATTTATTCATACATACATATACACTGGTGTTTGAACTTAGGGGTGTTCTACCTCTGAGTTACCACCCTCCAGCCCTTTTATAGTTTTTATTTTGAAACAGGGTCTCACTAAGTTGCTGAGACTGGCCTCAAACTTGTGATCCTCTTATCTCAGCCTCACAAGTACTGAGATTACAGGCATGTGCCACCACACCTGGCTAACACTATAAAATTTTATAACACCAACTTATAGCCAATTGGAGCCAAAAGGCATATGACATCTTCCTCCTAATCTCATCCAACTTTGCACTTTCTCTACTCTGGAACAAAAGAAAGTACCTACAACTTCACCTCTAGATATTTCTCCTTATTATGACCTAAGGAGCTTATGGTTCAGTTTCTGTGTTATCTTTTCTTGCATAACAAGTTACTCCAAAATGTAGTGACTGCAAACAACAAACAATGACTACCACAAAATTTCTGGAGATCAGGAGTCTGTGTGACTCTGGTTCAGGGACTATTGGGAGGTTGCAATTAAGTTGTCATTAGCTGGGCATAGTGGTGCAGGTCTGTAATCACAGTACTTGGGAGGCTAGGACAGGAGGATTGCAGGTTCGAGGCCAGCCTCAGCAACTCAGCGAGGTCCTGTTTAAAAAGAAAACATAAAATATGTCTAGAGTATAGCTCAGAGGTAGAATGGCTCTGATTTCAACCTTCAGTAGCAAAAAAAAGTTATCAGTGGTGACTACACTCATCTGAAGGTTCAACTTGTGAAGAATCTGCTACCAAACTCATTCACATGGCTATGAAAAAACCTTAGATCTATTGCCAAGCTTATTCACATGTGCTTCTCCATAGAGTTGCCTTAGGAATAACAGAGGCTTACCTCAGGATGAGTAATCCAAAAGAGTATGAGGGCTGGGCATGGTGGCACATTTCTATAATCTCTGTATTTGTGAGGCTGAGATAGGAAGATCACAGATTTGAGACCAGCCTCAACAATTTAGTGAGATCCTGTTTCCAAATAAAAACTAGAAAAGGGCTGAGGGATGGTAACTCAGAGGTAGAACAGCCCTGGGTTCAATCTCTAGTACAAAAAAAAAAGAAAGAAAGAAAGAAAGAAAGAAAAAGAAAAAGAAAACCCTCAAATGAAAGTACAATCTTTTTAAACCCTGTTCTCAGAAGGGTCATACCATCACTTCTGCCTTATTTTATTTGTTAGAAGTGAAGCACAGTCTGACCTACAATCAAAGGAAAGGGTTCAAATCCCAAGAGGTGGAGATCACTGATGACCATGCCAGAAGCTACCATTTCCTCTTACCTTGTCCTATGTCTCTGCAACACCATCGTGGGTCACATTAATCCCAAAGCTTTAAGGACTCCAGGCACATGGGTTCCTACCAGTTTCTCATACTTGTCACACTGTCTTGTATAACAGGACCTCTGTTCAAGTTGTTTTCTCTGCCTGAAGTACTCTTCCTGTTCTTTTCACTTAATGCCTACTCATCGTTTAGCACTCAGCTCAAGAATTACTTTCTTACCAATTTTTTCATTTATCACAGTGGAATTTTTATAATTTGGGTATGATTAATGAACATCTGCCTTCCTCAATCAACAACTCAAGGATAAGAATAATATATATTTGTCCCCACTATTGAACTCTTAGTGCCGAGCAATACTCTAGACATATAGTAGATGTTCAATGAACAAATGGATGAAATACCATCCTCTGAGAAACATAGAAACAAGGGTTTTAAATTTCTGCCAAACTAAAAGTATACACAGAGGATGGCCCATGGCACCTAACTTTGTGATGTAATTGTCAACCACCAGGGATTAGCGTTCAGGCTGTTTGTTGAAATGTTCACATGCTTGGAGCTGACCTTATATGGACTTTAAGAAGAGCAGACAGTGAACCTGCAAGACTTATTTCTAATGTGCTTTAAATTATTGTTATTGGAAGAAAAGAACTCTTTAATTCTCAACACAGGGATAGAGCAGGTTATACAATCACTATTGCCCAAAGATGTCTTTTTGGTATTGGGGATTGAACCCAGGGGCATTCTACCTCCAGGCTATAGTCCCAGGCCTATTTTATTTTTTATTTTAAAATGGAGTCCCGCTAAGTTCTGAGAGTCTTACTAAGTTACTGAGGTTGACTTCGAACCTGTGATCCTCCTGTCAGCCTCCCAAATACTGTGATTATAGGTGTGTGCAACCGCACCTGGCCAAAAAGAGTTTTTAATAGTACTAAATAGCAAAAAAATTACTCATCTATACTTTTGTTAGTCTGGAAGCAAAAAATAAAAAAAGGTCAGCATGACATATGGATGTCCTTTCTGGTCCCCAGGGTTCTAGGCCATGAGTCTCTCTAACCAATCTCAGCAAGTGGTGATAACACTAGGAAACCTTGAAGGGCAGGGTCAGCCCTGAGGTAGAAAAGTGCAAGCAGACCCTTTGTGCCCATCTGACCTACTCATTCTCCTAGGATTCTTTTAAAGGAAGGCAAGAGTGAAAGGACCCACTTGCCACAGCATAATTATTCAGGATGATAAGAGGAACAAAGAGACCACTGTCTCCATGGGGTTGGCAACTGAAGAGTGGGGGTTTTGAGCTGGATATGCTCCAGCATCCCAGGGCCACTGAAAGATTGTATCATTAAGAGTTTATGGCCTCATGGAGTTATTTTAAGACTGTTGCATCCCTTAATGCTGGCCTCAACTTCAAGCAGCCACAGATTATTTTATTCCCACAAACTATGGCTTGGAGTGAACAAAAGAGAGACTGGTTCTTTGGAGGGAGAAATGCCTAAGGCTGAAGGATAAGGTTGCAGGGAAAAGATTTCTTGTAGCTAATGTGGGCTGGGGATGTAGCTCAATGGCAGAGTGCTTGTTGAACATGCAGGAGGCCCTGGGTTTAATCCTGAACACTGAAAAAAATCCTAATGAGCTGCCTGCCATACTGCTGTCCCTGCCATTGTCACAACAGCTGCTCAAATGTTTTCAGACAGCTCACTAGATGGGGTAAGCTCACATGAAATTTTAAAAAAAGAAAAGTAACTCTTCCTACCTACTATGAATAAGGCATGATATACCAAGTAAGGAAACAGTCCTAACTTCCCTGCTTGGAGGGAAGGAGACTAGAGAGTGAGAAAGATGGAGCCTTAGGAGCTAATTGATCATTTCAGAAGCAAAGCAAAGCACAACATTAAATTTGAGCTAAGGAATCTAATGCTAGAGGACCACCATGCCTTAGGCCCAGAAATCTAACATCCTGGACTTTTTTTTTTATATGTTCCCTTTTAAAGGTGTGTAGGACAAGCATTTATCTTGGAAAAAAGCATAATAATTATATTAGCAAGCATTATCTCATTCAATAAATATTTCTGAGTGCCTATTGTATGCCAAAAACTGTCCTAGGCCAGTTCAGTGAACAGAGCAGACAAACATCTCCATCGTCTTTGGGCTTAGATATTATTGGGGGTGACCGACCACACATAAGAATTTAGTAAATTAATACTGTGTCAAAGGCTAATGGATGCTATGAAAAAGAGACAACACAAATATAGGAAGAGTAGGAAGTCTCAGGCTTGGGGAAGATTATGATTTTATATATACCAGGGAAAGGGAAACAGTCATGGCCAAGGGACTTGAAGGTAGTGGAGAAAGGATGTTAAGAGTCATGGTGAAATTGTTTCAGGCAAAAGGGAGGCCATTTGATAGGGCCTGGCATGGTGGAAGAACATCAAGGAGGCTTGTATGGTGAAAATTATGTAAGAAACAGAGAGTGGTAAGAAGTGAGGTTGAAGAGGACCAGATGGGATGCCATTTGAAAGTTTTCAGCAAAGGAGTTACATAATGTTACTTTTGTTTTTAAAGGATCATCCTGCCTGCTTCTTGGAGGACTGACTACAGGGAAGTAGGAAGACAAGAGGAAATTGATTTGGTTTGTAGCAGGGAGTTCAGAGTGCAGAGATAAGAACTGGCCAAATTCTGATACACATGGAAAGTATAGCTGACTGAACCTGCTAATAATATATTGGTTGCATATGATGTACAGAAAGAAAGTTAAAGGTCAAGACATCACTAAAACTTATTGTTCCAGGCTAACTGAAACTTTGTCCCTTTTGATCAGTATCTTTCCTTTCCTATCCTTCCTCACCCCCTCAGCTTCTAGTAACCACCTTTCTACTCCTATTTCTAACAGACTGACTTCCTCAGATTCCACATATAAGTGAGATCATGAAATATTTGTCTTTTTGTGCCTGGTTTATTTCACTCAACATAATGATCTCCAGTTCCATCCATTTTATAAAAATGATAGAATTTCATCCTTTATGACTGTAGAGTATTCCATATATATGCCACATCTTCTTTATACATCCATCCATTGATACTTAGGTTGATTGTAAATCTTGACTGTTAGATGATAGTGAAAAGAATACAAACTCCCAATTAGAAGGAATAAGGGTTTATTTCCCTTTGAAACATATTATACAACATTGTGAATTATAGTAAATAATAATATACATTTAAAATCACTAAGACAGTAAATTTCAAATGTTCTCACTACAAAAATAAGTGTTCGAGGTGATGTATATGTTAATTAATTTGATTTAATTATTCCATAATGTATTTATAAATCATAACACCAACCATAAATATATACAACTATGATTTGTCAATTAAAATTTGAATTTAAAGAAAGAAAATTAGAATTCAAGAATGACTGTAAGATTCTTGACCTAAACAGTTGGAAGAATCAAATTGCCAGCATCTGAGATGGAGAAAAGTAGAGGAGTGGGTTTGAGGGGTGGGAGGACATCAGAATTTGATAATCAATAGATCTAGGTTTACCTGGGTCTGGAGAGAGCAGCCGGTGACTATATTGGATGGGTCATGGAGGAAAATGGATTGGAATAACCTTGGAATCACTGCAGATAGAGCTGCTTGGTGGTAGACGGAGAAATGATTGACTTGAGCCTGAGCTGCCCTTCCTCTGGTTCTTCCTTCTCCTGACCAGAACACAGCACTTCCCCTGTCCCACACAGCTTTGCCTTGCTGATCAGTCCCTCATACTCTAGTTCTAAGGTTGATAAACTTATAAAGAGCCATATAACTGGGTCATATGGTGATTCCATTCCTAGTCTTTTGACCAATCTCCATAGTGATCTCCATAGCAGACATACTAGTTTGCAGTCCCACCAACAGAATTCCTATTTCCCCACATCCTCTCCAGCATTTATGATATTTATGATTGATTGTCATTCTAACTGGAGTTAGATGGAACTTCTTTTTTTTTTTTTTTTTTTTTTTTTGCGGTACTGGGGATTGAACTCAGGGGCATTCTACCTCTGAGCTTTACCCCAAGCCCTATTTTTTTTTATTCTTTATCTTGAAACCAAGTCTCACTAAGTTTTGGAGTGCCTCACTAGGTAGCTGAGGCTGGCCGCGAACCTGGATCCTCCGTTCTCAGCCTCCCGAATGCTGGGATTACAAGCGTGCGCCACCACGCCCGGCTGTTAGATGGAATTTCAGTGTAGTTTTTTGCATTTCCCCGATTAATAATTATGTTGAACATGTTTTCATATATTTGTTGGCCATTTGTATTTCTTCTTTTGAGAAATGTCTATTAAATTAAATTGTTCATCTATTGATTGGGGTATTTAAATTTATTAGTTTAATTATTAAATTTAATAATTTTTGTTGTTTATTTACTTATTTATTTATTTATCTTGGTGTTAAGTTTATACCAATTCTTGGTGTCTTTCCCAAAAGATTAGTTAAGATATTATGATACATGCATACTCATGTTTATAGCAGCACAATTCACAATAGCCAAGTTATGAAAACAATATAGGTATCCATGAACAGATGAACAGATAGAGAAAATGTAGAAAATATACACAATGGATTTTTATTCAGACATAAAGAAGAACAAAAATTTCATTTGCAGGAAAATGGATAGAACTGGAGAACATCATGCTAAGTGACATCCACCTGACTCAGAAAATCAAGGGCCACTTGTTTTCTCTCATATGTGGAAACCAGAGAGGAAAGGGGAAAGAAAAGTGACTTCATAGAAATTAGGACAAAATCTAATAAAGTAGTGGAAGGGGAAGTGAAGAAGGGAGGGAAAGGGTAAGGACAACAGACCAAATAATGTTCTGGGCATAAATGAATGTATAATTTTGAACCTCACTATCATATACAATTATAATGCACCATTAAAAATTTTAAAGGCCATATAGTAAATATTTTAGGCTTTACAGGCAGTTGGTCTCTCTCATAGCTGCTCAATTCTGCCAAAGGTAGTGCAAAAGCAATCATAGACAATACATAAATAAAATTAAAGAGTGGTACATATGGCAAGACAAAATTCTTTCCTGGAGTACCTAGTGACCAAAACAATAAAAGGTCTTCGGAATCCATTTATTTCCTTGTGGTTGGGCAAACATTTTTTACCCAAATCAAAACAACCAAGCAAGGAGAAGTTAACATGAAAAGGTCACATTTAAATTTGCTCTTTATACTAGTTTAGTATCTTGGTCCTTAAGAGTAATAAAAAAAAATATTCTTGTTTGGCTACAGACCTTTCCTGCCTGGCCTGATGGATCTACATACATCAGTAATGAAGGGAGGCTTGAATAGTTGATAAATTTGGGTTGCAATGTTATTCCTTCAAATGTCACGCCTAGCAAGAGGTTTCTTATAGATTACCAAGGTCAGCATTATAGCCTCTTACAGGGTGGGGGTGGGGGAGTCACTGGAACAATCCAGAGGGTGGTAGTAGCTTCAGGTCCAATTGGGGGATGTTGGTGAAAAATAAGGGGGTGGATCTTGGCATGGTGGTACATGCCTGTAATCCTATTACTTGCAAGGCTGAGACAGGAGATTGAAAGTTCAAGGCCAGTCTCAACAACTTAACAGGATCCTATTTCAAAATAAAAAATGTTGGAGGTGTAACTCAGAACACCCATGAGTTCTTTCCTCATTATCCCCCCAAAATAAGGGGTGGCACTGAGTAATATTTTTTCCAGGGGTGATAAGCTATTACATTTAGAAAACTATATAATCCATATGGTACAGTCAAACTCAGACTTTCTTGCAGGGCAAAGGAAAAAGGTAACTGAATAACTAGCCAACCTCTGGATTTTCCAAGTTATTCTCCAGGCATTTCCTAATGTTGCTCTGCTATAGAGCTGGACAAAAGAGTATTTGATGTTTATAATTTTATACCAAGAAGTACTATGCTATAAGTCAGTGAGAAATTTGACAGCTTCGAATTAGAACATAGGCACAGGTAAAAACTTTCTCAACAAGACCTCAAAAGCACAAACAACCCTCAGAAAGATCAATACATGGGATTGCATAAAACTGAAGAGCTTTTGTGCAGCAAAGGAAACTATCAAGAACCTAAACAGAAAGCCTACAGAGTGGGAGAAGATTTTTGCCAGTTACTCTTCAGATAGAGGTCTAATATCTAGGATATACAAAGAACTCAAGAAAATCACAGCTAAGAAAGCAAATAACCCAATCAAAAAATGGGCAAAGGATCTAAATAGACACTTCA
>PVLC010042125.1:0-10000 GCA_004027655.1 Graphiurus murinus
TATTATGTATTCAAAATGTAGCAATAGAATAAGTGAATCCAAATCATATAATAAATTTTCATTACTAGAAAACCAGTAACATCATATTCACTTTTCCTCCCCTGGCACTGGGGTTGGAACTAGAAGCTGAGCCTTTGTCCTTACTGTTTCTAAATTAAGACCCCTCACCCAACCTTTTGACAATTCCTTCTTTCTCATGTGTGTAACTCAGAGCATGATGCTTAAATTGCAGTCTGGCATGCTGAGTTCTTTGAAGTGAAGGACTTTGGAAGATCCTCAGAAATTTCCCCTTTCTCCTGCCCATCTCTGCTCTTTTGTCCTGTATGAAGTTACAGAAATTGGAATCTATCTTTTCCAAGATGGGTCATAGAAAACCCCTCTTCCTTAAAACAAAACCTAGAAAGTTCAATATTCTTTCCTTTCTCTGTTGAAGAGCCTCATTCCAGAAGGTTCCTATCTCATACTCAAAGGAAAAAAATACTTAGAGGAGCCCAAGAAGTTCTGAACAGTCAGGCTTTTCTGGGTTTCCCTCCTCAGTCTATTACTATCTGTTCATACATTTTTGTACAATCACATTTCTACATGGCTGTCTATTCATCATGGAACATAGGAATAAAATTAGACAGTTTTCCCTACAATTTTGGGTCATCTTATCTGAAGGCTCCTGTGTCACATAAAACTGACTAAATAGATATGTGTATGGGTCAACATTCTCACTGCTATAATACAAAAACAAAAAACTGACCACACAACTTAGAGAAAGGAAGATTTATTTGCTCAAAAATTTTGGAGATTTATGGTTTCAGTACATATAAAACTACAGTCTGCAGATCTTAGGGCATGGTAGCAGTGGGAAGAAGAGAGAGAGAGAGAGAGAGAGAGAGAGAGAGGATTCTGCTCCCACATCATGGAAGCCAGAAGCAAGAGAAAGCAAAGAAGCAAGGGATTCAAAGACAAAAACCCATTCCCTAAGGCTACTCCCCCACCCCCAAGGACCTTCCTTCTCCAGTCATGCCCCACCTGCCTAGGTTGCCACCCAGTAAATTAATTACACTGAGTACCAACTGATGAGATTATAGTCCTTATTAGTTAATTACATGGATTCTGAACATTAATACATGAGCTCTGCAGGTAACATGCTATATCTAATCATAATAATTTGCTTTTCTTTTGTTAACCTATCTTCTGCAAGAGAATGTTGATCATAACCGCTAGACAGGTAAGGAAAGGTATCATATCTCTCCGCATGTACATAGTCCAAAAAAATTAAATGGAGACTATTTTCACTGATATCACATATTATTAGACATTGTGTCTTCATTGAAGTATTTCATGGGAGTAACAATGCCTACACCATTTATTGCATGAAAATTCGGTTGCCTTGGAAAAATAAATTTGAAAAATGTATGGCTAAAATTAGTTTCAGAAGTAATTGTTTTTATTTCAAAGTATCCATGACTATTAGAAATGATGCACATAATATTTTTCTCAAGATGATTATATACATGAACTTTGTTTTAAAAAGCAACTTCTGAATATTTTTTACAAGAGATGCCTTATGAAATAATATTTCTTTAGCTAATACACCAATGGAACAGAAAAAATTCCACTTTAAATTACAGAGAATATTAAAAACATGTATCTATATACTCTATATTTGACTACATGTAGATGCTGATGGATATCTCCCAGATTAAATACTTATATGAATCAAAGATGATCAAAATATACTGAAATTTATCACAACTAAAAGCCAACCCCAACTTATCTTTTTCCAAAAGACTGATAAACTTTATGAATCTTTGTAAGAAATCTTATGAATATCTTAGGAGAAAATGATAATGGCAGAATTTACTGAATCTGAAATTTGTGATTATGATAATTAACATTTTATTGAACAAAAATAAAAAAAACTACTAAAATTACATGAAGTGATTAGCATTGTTATAGTTTAAATAAAAGTATTCTGTTGTTTAACCTTTTGTTCTACCCTGTAAGTTCTTGCTCAGTGTTTCTGAATTTCATGTGAGCTAGTGTAAATATAGTCTCCTTTTCACTAAGCATAGTAAATTAGTAATATTGGATCTTGGCAAAGAATGCTGTGTTTTGTATGAGCAAATATAAACTGGCTCTGTAGAAGATCAAAAAGATGTTCTCTTATTGAAGATATTTATAGAAGAAAACTAGATAGCCACAACCCAAAATGATTCAGAGCTTAAATGTAATTTTAACCAAAAGATATTCTTAAATCCCATGTAAATGTTTTCTATTAGGTCCTAATACATGCATACTACATAAGCACTACAGATGAATAATTTATAAATATGATTTTATGAAATGGAATTTTCATAAGCAATTTTTAAAATGAGAAGCATTGGTCATATATTGATAACATTATTTCATTATACTTTAATTAGCATCACATAAATCATGTGTATCTTATAATACAAGTTAATAGTTCAATCTTGGAAGACAAATTTTGTACTGTGCTGTAATACTACTTACTATGCAGCTTTAATTAAAACCTACTTTTCAGCAGTTTATCTACTCAAATACCAATTTTAGTCTCTTTGTAAATTATCAAAAATATGAGCTTGTTTTTTTTCTACTCTCTTAGTAGCCAAAATTAAAGAATGTTACAAACAATATATCAAGAGATTCTTGACATAATATATTTTTGTACCTGAAAGCTACACATTTTTAATATTGAAATACTCCTACCAAATATATCTTCACCAAACAACTTTGTTTTAGATAGTCGAGGTGACAGATATAAGAAAGTTTATATTGTGAAATTGCTATTATAAAAGTATACTCACAATGAAATTTAGAAAAGTTAGAAAAACAATGTGATACATTCATGCCCAGCGTGCTGGCCTGTGGCTACAGTAAAGAGCTAGTTCAGTGGTCCCTGAAGAAAGTAGAGGCAAGAAAATGGCAACCAATTTTGGAAAATGAGGAATTCCAAGGGAGAAGGAATAAAACTACAATAGTTCTTGTGTGGGAAAGTGAAAGTTTTAAAAGGACAATGTGAAAAATAAACAGTGATATGAATAAAATCTTGAGCCCCCAACTCAGTCTAGTAAGTATTTTGTTATCAAAGTAGATATTTATGAAATAAATTGAGAAATAAAAGAATATGCAATTTAACACAAATATTAAAATGGAAAACTTAATGGGAGGAAGAATAGGCAAAAGTGGAGATTTTTATGTGTTAACAAAGTTTTCAGATCAATTGACATAGTATGAAGAATTAAAATCTTTTTTGGGAGCCAATGTCTTTGTCTTTAAATCTTAAAGAAATGTATCATTGAGAACAAATGTGTTTCTATTTATTTTATATTTTGTCACTCTCTTACTTATCTTCAACAATCTAACATGACCTTTAAGAAAGAATATTTCTTTAATAAGTCTTTAACTTCCCATAAACTGGCCTAATGTTGTATTTTAGTAGGGTATTCACATTTTTTTCCCTATATGAGCCCTAGGCCCCAACCTGAACTCACTGATGCAGTTCAACTAACATGCCTTATGCATTTCTTTTACAGAACATGTTGATCACATTACTGTCTGCTTTTCTTACTTCTATAGATCCTCCAGATTTTGTCATTGAGATGGCTTCTCTGATATTCCAAGTAGCACTTAGCAATACTTTCTCGAAAATTCAATAGTGTTTGTCTAGGCTAGAGTAAAGTGAGATTTGCAAATAGTCCTGTTTTAATGCCTAATTTATATATATATATATGTATATATAAATTGTATATAAATATATATTAGAATTTATTTATATAACAATGTATTTATATATATTATAATATGTATATTATAATATATATAAATGTGTATATATATTTTTAACAAAATAGCCAAGTGCTATAATCAATTAGAAGAACAAATACAATCTTTATGCATAAAAAGTACAATGATTGTTGTGGAGAGGAGAATTGTAATATTTAAAGATCTTGCAGCTGAAACCACGCATAGTGGCTCACAACTGTAATCCCAGTACTTGGAAGACTGAAACAGGAGTATCTCAGATTCCAGGGCAGTCTCAGCCCAATATCTTATTTTAAAATAGAAAATAAAATAGAGCTTGAGGTGAATTGCAAAGATAAAATGCCCCTGGGTTCAACCTCCAGCATCCCCCCCCCCGGGGGGGGGATGCAGTGGGAGAGAGAGTGAAGAAGAAAAATGGAAGAAATAAGAAGACAAAGGTATCTTATAGTTGTCCCAATTAATTTTCATGGGCTACAAAAAATCGAGGTTGCAGACAAACCACTATCCACAAATCTGGAGAGACAGCCACATTAGGACAGATAATCAAGTTCTGTTTATCTGAAGCCAGAAACTCATAAGAATACTTAAATCATATATGGTGATACAGGACTGGAGGCTAATGAAGAACTAGCATGAGAATGAGAAACTGTGTGGCCACAGTCTTAATGGTACCCCAAATTCTTTCATGGGCTTTGAATCTAGGAATTCTACCAGATTTCCACAGTGAAGAAGAAATAACTCATGATGGCTTTTTCAGGAAAATGATGTATTATTCTCTGTGAAATATACACAGAAATTTCTCTACTAAAATAAAAACCAACCAACAAAACAAACAAGTCATGCTTACTGTACAAGGACAAATATTTTAGCAGAGCTCTGCCCCAGCTAGGTGCAGTACACACGGCACATCAGCTCCTTATTCTAACTTTTCTGTCTCAGCTAAAGGGGTGGTGTCTGGGAGCATAATAAACAGGAGCAAAGACTTGACACAATAAGATGGAAATTCTGTAGTCATGGAATCCAGGAGGCAAAAAACAAATCTATACCACTAGATAAATCTTAGTGAATGCCACAACCCAGAGATAGACCCACTGAAAGACTGAGATTTAATCATAATTTTACACAATATTCCCAGGCCCTAGTACCTTCCCAGGACACCATCAGGGATCCAGCATTATGTAAGTATACTACAGTTGAGATATAAGACACAGAATTTCTCTGAGGATGAGTATTTACAGAGCCAAGATTCTTAATCAGAGACAAAAAAAAATATTAAACACAGACCAACTCCTGTCTAGATTAACATTTTCAACACAAATAACAAGATAACTTGATAGACAAGAAGAAAGTCTGAAGAGATAAAAGTGATCATCACAGAGACATGACACAGATGTAGGAATTATCATAGGATATTATGTAGCTTTGATAAATAGGTTTAGGGCTTTAGTGAAAAAACTAGAAATGTATACAACAGATTAATAATGTAAGGAGAGAGATAAAATATAAGAAAAATAAAGAAATACTGAAATAAAAAGACGCAGTAACACAAATGACGAAAGCTCTCTACAGGCTTCTCAGTAGACTTGGCACAGTCAAGAAAAGAACCAGTGTTTATGAGGATAGTTCTGGATAAATTTCCTAAACTAATGCCATTGTACTTCAGAGGTAGCTTTCCATTTCCTTCACTATTTAGAATTATTCTATAATAAAGAGTTGTATCATCCCTTAATTATTTATCTTCCCATTTATTTATTTAGATTTACTACATTTATTAGAGAGACTAAAGGTATAAAAATTGATTTGAACAGTTTTCAAGTTGGTAAGTACAAGAAATAACTCTCCTACTTTTGTCTCATAGATTATAGATTTAGATGCTCTGACAAGGGGGAATCTAGCATTAAGTGACATTTATTATGTCAAAGTGCATACTGAACCCTGTGGTACAGCATCTTGAAGTTGCAAATTTTTTCTAACAACTAGCTTCCTGTCTTTGTCTTCTACAGTCTATTAGACAAAATTAAAGACCTGCTGCAATTTTTGATGATAAGCATATTAAGATCAATAAATCTCATGCAATCATTAATTGTCTGGTTTCTTTTCTTATAAAGTGACTTTGTTGTTCAAGAACAAAATCAAAGGGGGTTCCACACTACTTAAAGAGATTGTTTGGAAGTTCTTGAGTGGTGCTGCTGCAAAGGTAGGGTCGATAGGGATTATAAACACATCCTGGTTTAAATATTTACTCTAGTGAAGACAAACTCATATATTGTGTTAACATTGTACAATTCAATTGAGCATCTGAAGTTATCATATCAGACCTGGAACAGTGCTTTCAGGACCTTGGTACACTCTGAATTGAGCTATAAGTCACAATTGGTTATTATGCATATTACTCAGAATTTCATTTAAAAATCTCAATGTTTTATTCTTCAATGATCTAGACATTGGTGATGAGCAATAAGGCGTTTATTGTCAGTTGAGAAAAGGTGACAGTTCAGTCAAGAGGAGACATACCGGGAGGTGAGTCACCATCTCATACAATTGGTAATACTTTGGGGTGAGTCTGATCTCATATTTACAAAAACTTCTAAGTTCTGTAATCCAACTATAAATACAACTAGATGTTAGATGGATGAAATAGCATCTGATTTCTGACAAATATTTTAGGAATCATCCTCTTTATTGTCCCAGGTTCAGATATTTGACCTCTATTATTACTCAGTCATGAGTCAAGCTCTGTTTCTATGAAACTTATTTAAGAAGGTGTGCATTATTTTGATCCAAAATTTCAGGTTTCTCACAGTGTTTCTCCTACTGGTGCTTGACATAGTGCCCATATATTTTATCTTGATCCACCAAAAGGTAACTTTATGGGTAATATCGACAAAGCTGGAATATTCCTTGCCCCTCAGTGAAGACCTAATTGATATCCTTATATGAATTATTCAGTAATAGATTGCAGAAGGAAACCTAAAAGTATATGAACACATTCCATGGGCTCTGTTTTCTAATTCTCATAAAATCATTAATACCATCATGCTCAAGCAGAGTAGATAATCAACCTCAGGTTTTCCTTTTATTGTTACATCTTGCATTTAATTACTCTGGGTCCTAGTTTTTATCAACTTCAATTATACAGAGGGCAAAGGATTTCTATTCTGGATATTAAGTGATTTTCAGAATAATTTTAAAAAGTTGAAAATAAGCATTACTTTGATCTCTTAGGTTTGACTCAAAGTATAAAGTGAAATAAATAAATACAATACTTAAGAAGGAGGTAACTGGGAGAGATGCTGTTATATTTGCTGCCAGAAATCCATTTCCATAGCAAGTAACTGGGACGCAGAGGAAGGTGTCACAGTGAAGAGGTTCTCATTGCTGACTATACACTATCTCTCACTCATTCTGATCAGGGTGAGCGCCAGCAAAACACAAAACTCTTGACTATATTTTCAGTGGTTATATGAAAATCTAACAAGTGTGTCTCTTGATTCACTGCTGCCTTCTAGATGCACCTAGATTTCATCCAACTAAAGGCATTTCAATCACATTCAGAACTGTAGCTGTTAATGATTCTGCAGATGGAGATTTTTAGCTTTCTTACATACTGCATTCACACATTCAAGCTACATTCTTTACAATAATAATTGCCTTGATCATTTTAAAAGGATTTTGTAGATATTTAAGAAATAGAACTTGCATCAACTCTTATGACAGTTTGTGGTCTGGTCTAGAAAAGTTGAAATAAAATGTGCACAATGTCTAACATTTCAATGATTTTGATATATACTAGAGATGCAATGTCAAAAAGAGCTATACTATTTTGGGGGCTAGATTTTATATATTAGGTACTTCATGAGAGTCTAATTAATTAGAATATATAGCTCTTGAATAAGATATTAATGTATATTTATTTTCATTCAGGTTTGTAGAATTTTTTCTTGTTTTTTAAATTTAATTTAAAAATTAAAAAAATAAAAACTAAAAAAGATTAAAAATTTAAAAAAAACAGTGAAGGTCTGTCTTTTATAGCTTCTTCAATGCTGACAAGGGGCAAAGGCCCTGTCTACTGAAGGACCAGAAGTCTCATCCTGTCTGATCTAAGGGAGACAGGAAGATCAGTGTTTGATAGTTATAGAATTGTCATCCTTTGATGTTCTAGAAAAGAAGGATAAATATGTCTTCATCTCTGAAAAAAAGTAAACTTAGATTTTGGATATATACAGTGTCATAGTAATTATGTCATGGAAAGGTGTTTAATATGAAAAATGTGGAGTGAAGAGTAAGGCTTCTTTGAGTTGAAACTATGTGTAAAGAGATTTATCAGGTATTTCTACCGAAGTAGTATCCATTAGCATCTGCTTTTCATGATGTGCCAGGGTAAAATTGTTCCAATCCTTTATGTTTCCTAAATAAGTGACTAATTTGGTGAAAAAATTCCTAGATAATCTTTTCCAATAAACATTACCATTTTCACCTGTGGGGATAATCATTGTGTTAAATACAACTGTTATGTTTTGCAGAATCATTTTTGCCTTTTGGGGGCTATCTCTTTACCTAGATGCTTTGTTTTGCCTTTCTGCTCTGCATTTCTAAAGAAAAAGCAAATTGGGCAGGACTTACTTTTAGCAACCCCACTAATTCTGGTATCCTACATGTTATGGTTCTTTGTCCTTTTCAATCAGCTATGGTTAATCAGAGAAGCTATTCTATCTTCCTCTTTAGCTTCACTATTGTTTCCTTGTGACACTTGTACAATTGTCTTGCCTAATTATCAAACTGAGTATTGATCAGCAGTTAGCTGTTGCCTACTTATATGTATCTGTGAGAATACAGAGATTCTGAATGGTAGGATGTGAGTATAAACACTGACTTTTTCAAAAAATAATAGAGTGATTTGAGATTTTTTTCCCTGACTTTCACTCACTGGAAACATTTCCAGGAAAAATAGGCTATCCATTAGTTAACTTTTAGTGAAAAATACATTCATAGAGGCCTAAATAAAATGTTTCTATCTTTTTAATGATAAAATGTGCTGATTTTTAACTTTTGTAATGATAGGTTTTAATTTTGATATTTATGGATGGACATAATGAGGGTAGTGATTCCATAATGAAGAATAGTAACATTTAAAATACATAAATTACAAAAGAATACTTTTTCTAATTTAGAATTTAATTGTAATTCACTTTCTTTCTCTATTCTCTTAAGTGGTTTACAACAGTCCATGAATGGACTTGTTTGTTTTTGGAAGAATTTTAGAAAATTGAAATGTCCAATCATTGACTTTCTTGGGTAAACTTTTCACATTAGAAGTATTCATGAAAAAGAATATAAAGCATTTTTCAGACTTCATCCAAATAGAATTACTAATTGCATATGCTTGGATAGTTTATTATTATTCTATTTTATATGGCTGCTATAAAAAACGTTTTCTTATATGTTGCATATTACAGAAAGCATGCTAATTTTATAGACCAAATCTGTCAGTTTTGAATCATACTTATATTGTGGCTATATGCAAGCTTTCCTACTATCATTTCCTTCATACCATTATCTTATTGCTTGTGTATTTAAGAGGTAGAATGCCATGAGAATATTGATGCCATTCTAATGTCTCATTTAAAACAAAAACATATTATGATGCATCAATACTAGTTAGAATGCATTTACTTTTCTACAAAGGATCTTCTAAGTTAATATACTTTCTTTTTTTATGGTACTGAGGATTGAACCCAGAGGCATTCTACCTTCGAGTTACACCCCTAGACTGATTTTTTATTTCTTATTTGTAAACAGTGTCTCAATTGGTTGATGAATCTCACTACTTGCTGAGGCTGTCCTTGAACTTGGAGGCTGTCTCAGCCTCCAAGCACAGGGATTACAGGCCTGTGCCACCATGCTGGGCTTAATATACTTACAAATGAAGAAATACTTACAGGCTAGTAAATTTTTAAAATGATGCAGACAATAACCTCTCCTCTAGTATCTAAGAGAAATACTTTTTATTAATTAAGATGATTCTCTGAATAAAATGTGTGTTCAAAAATCCATGTTAGCATCAAGCATTGTTAAAGCTATGCCCACTGATATATTACAGGTGGGATCTTTCATTTGTCTTTGATCTTAGGAAGGGCAGTTTTCCTTTAACAAGTCAAAGGCTATTAGCATATTGCTCAATCCTATTTGGAAAGTCTGAGATTTGTAAATGTAGTCAGTCATT
>PVLC010042127.1:0-13085 GCA_004027655.1 Graphiurus murinus
CATGCAAAAGATATGTTTATGATTCCATATATATAAAAGTTCAAAAACAGGTAAAACTTATCAATTAAATTATCAATTAGGATATAAGCCATCCCAAGAGGAGTTACTGGCTAGGAAGCGGCATGATGGTGCTTCCAAAGTGCGGGCCATGTCTTGTTTATCAATAGTGGTTACACAGGAGTGTTTGTTTTGTGGAAAGTCACCAAGATACTTGTTTTTGATTTATGACATGCATATATATTATCAATTAAAAGTTTAAGAAGTGAAAAGATTAATAGATGAAGGCAAAGTTGGGTTCAGTGATAAAATACAAGGGCTGTCTACCACTGGAAAATATGTTAATGTAATTACCACATTAATCAATCCGAATAGAGGAATCATAGCTGAATAGATGCATAAAATCATTTGCTAAAATTAAAAACCCATTGATAGTAAACTAAAAAGGATCTCATAAATCCTGAGATAGAAAATGACTTTCTTACTTTCTTAATTCGATAAGAAACATCTTAAAAAGCAGGCAATAAGCATCATAAAAGTGATGAAATGTGGAAACATTACACTGAAAACCAAGGGGAAATGGTGAAGACATGTATCCACCCAAATTCTTTTAACTTGGTGTCAAAGTGTAATTTCATTCCTCTACATATAGATAGCTGGTTTTCTAAGCAGCATTTATGGAAAAGGCTGTCTTTTCTCCACCATATATTTTTGGATCCTTTGTCAAAAATCAACTAGCTAGAGGTGTGAGAATTTGTTCCTGTATCTTCTATTCTATTCTATCAGTCTATGTGATTTTGTAGCAATACCATGATGTTTTTGTTAGTATAGTTCTGTAGTATAATTTGAAAGTAGGTATTGTGATATGAAGGTGGTAAGTATAGTCAGAGAATTAGTTTTATTCTTTTATTAAATTTTATTTTTTTAATTGGTGTATTGTAATCATACATCTTTGTTAGGTACAAGCTGATAAAGGCATACATGCACACGTTCTCATTTAACCCTTCCCCAATTCCCGCCCACTCCCTCGCCCTCCCTCCTTCTCAAGTTCAGTTTAGTGATTGATTTTGATATGTTTATGAGAGAATTAATTTTAAAGGAGAGAAAAAGATAATTATTGGAAGACAGCTACGTTTGTTTTTGTATTGTCTATGGTTGCTTTATAACTACAATGATAGCATGAAAGAGTTGTCACAGAAATATGTAACCTTCAAAAACTTTTATTATCTGGTTTTTATAGAGGAAGCTTGCTGTTCCTCCTGTATATCGTCAAACAGTTTTCTACGGGGTCATTCCGATTTCCTCTTCTGTTATTATGCCTTTAATATTTTAATGTGCATTGCTAAACTTTACTCTTAATTATAAGTGACATTAGTCTGGAATTTCCTTTTGATTTTTTTTTGTCCTAATGTGGTTTTTGGATCAAGATATTCCAGCCTTATGAAATAAATTAAGAACTATTCCTATATTTCACACTACTGTAAGAATTTGCAATAAATGAATAAATAAATAAATAAATAAATAAATAAATAAACAACTTTTCTAATTGTTTAGCCAAATCTACCTGTTGCTTTGAGTTTGGCATTTTCTTTGAGAGAATATGTCCAATTATTAATTTGAATTTTTAAAAGTTATTTGAACTGTTTCCTTCCTCCACCCTCGTTTCCCCTCCACACCTGCCTTCCCTAGTGTCCTTCCACTATTTATTTTACTGGTCTCCCTCCTCATTTATCTGAAGTTCCTTTTGTTTCCTATTTTCTCTATAGCCAAGGTTGAGAGAAAACTCACAACCCTTGACTTTTAAGACTGTCGGATATCACTTAGTATACTATTCTCTAGTTCCATCCATTTTCCTGCAAAGGACACAATGTTGTTTTTTTATGGCTGAGTAAAGTTCCACTGTGTATACGTATATATGTTTGTATGACTTTGGAACTCACTATGATGTATAATTATACCATAATAGCATAAAATTATCTTCATTTTTTCCTGTGTCTTGAGTCAGTTCCTCAAGTGACACTTTTCAAGTCTATGGCATACGTTTAATTTCACTCACTGACGAAATATAATTTCTTATTGTCATTCATCCTAAGTATTTTAATGGGAATTATTTCACATATAAAAATGATTTTAAAGTGTATATAGAGAAAAATAATAAAATTCACTCCCGTAGATGCAATACCTCCTTTAATAAACAGAACAACCAGCATATGATTGAAATCTCCGGTGCCCCTCCCTCCCTATCATACCCGTTTCCCCCTATCACCTCTGAGGAAGGGTAGCCACTATCCTGAATATGTATCTCAAAATCAGATATTGTTTAGTTTTGTATGCTCTTAAAATATATATACAAAGAAAGATACTACATATTCTTCTTTGACTTGCATTTTTCACTCAAACATCATGTTTATGGCAGTTATCCATTTTGTGGTGGTTTACTCGATTTTACCGTCTTGTAAGATGTGACTATATGAATGGATGTAAACTACAGTTTACTCATCAATTCTCCTGACATCGACATTTATGTTGCTGCCAGACTTTCTAGTTATTAGTAAGCAAAGCTACTCTCTGTACATCTCCTGAGAGTACATGTGCAAGATCTTCTCTGGTCTAGGCTGTATATCTGTGGGTAAATCACTAGATGTGTTATGCACATCTTCACTTAATAGATGACGGCAAATTGTTTATCAAAGTAGTTGTAGCAAATTGCATTCTCAAGAGGAGTGTTTAAAGAGTCGCTGCTGTTCTAAATAATTGCTAATGCTTTCGTGTGTTTTTTATGCCTTTTCAAAGAGTTTTTGCTCTCTGTTTAGCTTTTGTTTTTTATTTGATTAATGTCTACTCTAATATTAAATGTTTCCCCCCTCTATTACTCTTAGGTTTAGTCTGTTGTTCTTTTCTTACCAATTTAAGATGCATGCTTCAATCATCAAATATTTGGATATTTTTCATTACTATATGCATCATAATTTTCTCTCGCATTGTAGGTTTAGCCAAATCCCAAGGGTTTTATTTGTATTTTTTTTTTACTATCATTCAATTTTTAGTAGCTTTCACATTTCTTTTTTCATATCTTCATTGACCTACATATTTTGTAGGACTGCTTTTAAGTGTCATATTATAGGTCCTACAAAGTTCTATTTTTGTTTCTTATTTCTAACTTAAATTTACTGTGATGCAAGGATGAAGTTTGTATGATGCTGACTAAAAAAATTTGAGACTTGTCTTACTGATTATTGCTTTTATAACTGTTTTATGTGTTCTTAAGAAAAATGTTTGTTTTCTAAATATCGGATACACATTTCATATTAGTCAACTGAATGGCTTTTATTAATCATGTCATGTAAATCTTTTATTTCTCTATTCATTACTTGGTTGCTTGATTTGTGGATCACAGAGATATTTGTCTGATACCATCTGCAGACACTCTTCTGATGTACTCTGTGCACAGCAGTCTCCTTGCTGTTCTTAACAGAGGCCAAGAATTCTGCACCCTCAGGATCAGTACATCTGCTGATTCCACTATTTGGAATGCTTTTTCTCCAGTCCATGCTCTGGTTTAACTCCCCCACTTTATTTAGGTCATTTTATGAGGGAGTCCTACCTTTATCACGATGTAAACAATAGACAGACCCCTTGCTCCATAACTTTCTGTACTCTTATCCACATTCATTTTTTTTGTTGTTGTTAGCACTCGTCAAACCTTGATATAATAAATATTTGTATTATGTTTTCCATCTAGGAGAGTGTGAACTTCCTAACAGCAGGAATTTGGATTTATCCATTGCTATCACCTCAACACCTGGAATGATGTTTGGAATAAAACTGATGTTCAGCAAACATTTGCTCAACGAAGGAATGAGTGAAAGTTAAAAATCTCACGCTGATAGATTTGAAATTTTCCTTGCAATTTTGTCAAATTTGGATTTATATATTTTGAGACCATGTTGTTATATGCATACAGATTTTGAGTTGTAATTCCCATAATAAGCAAATCTTTTTATAACTACAAAGTAAATCCTCTTTTAGCAAAATGATAATTTAGCATTCTATTTTAGTCAATTTTATGTGACACTAATATTGTTTTACCAACTCTTTTTTGTTACATTTCTCCTTATACATATATATTTCTGACTTCGACTTTTAAACTCCCTGTATTCTTATGCTTTAGATGTATCTCTTTTAAAATTTAATAATTTGGATTTGTGTTCTAATTAAATCTAACAATTTCATGTTTAAACTAGAGTTTAGCTCAGGTACATGTGTTGAGAATACTGATAAATTAAGAATTCTTTACACCACCCTATCTTGTCTTGCTTTTCTATGTCTTTATCTTTCTTTCTTTCCTTTCTTTGAATTTACTGAGTTTTTAATTTCATCTTATTATAAGGTCCAGCTTTTTCTACCTCCAAATATTTTATTAGACTATGCAGGTCAGTAATAGTCAATTATGCAAACACACCTATGAAATGAATACATTCATATGGCATCCATTTACCATGTCCTCTATGCTGGGAATTGGTCAGAGTACCCACAATATACTGTCTCATGGAATTCAAACATCAACTCTCCCAACCAAGGAAGTTTCTTTTAAGTTTCTGGTGAAAGTGATTCTTTTATCTTCTTCCATTTTACCCCCAAACATACAATTCAATTACCAAGATATTGCTTTGAATATCAAGGTGGTCTTAAATTTCAAAAATATGTCTCATAGTATTCATGACTTTTTTCTTTAAATGGCTTTGTGACAAATTGAACTCTTTGCTATCTGTTGAGATGACAGATTTTTAGGGTCACAGAAAGAGAATGACTTTGACATGAGTAACAGGAACCATTGCTTTAAATGTGTAAATTAACACTCCTCTGAATATCAATAAGATATATCTACCCTTCCACTTGGTCTACAAAGGACACAGATTGTTCAAAATCATCTGTGACATTGGAAAGAGAAGAGAAGCAAGAGTTCTATGTGCCCTTTGACTGTGTTTTCCATTGGAATGTGATTAAAGCATATTTTACTTTATTCATTGTCCTTTTCAAAGCCAAATGAAAGTTTGAGCCAGAACAAGCAGTTGAAAGCTTTCCCGTGCTCTGTCCCTCAAGGATTCTAGGACTGATGACAAGTCACTTCTGGGCAGAAAGATGCAAAGATGTTGACTCGGTGACAGTGGCTTATATACACCCTAACTCGCACTCTACCATCCATTGGAGAGGGTAGGAAGAACATAGTATATGGTCTCTTCCCATTTACTTACTCAACCTTTTAACATTTCCCCCTTGCATGTATATTTCATATCACAATATATAATACATTAATAATATATGTATATATATTTATGCTCATAATAAGTTCATAATATATGTATATATACATTTATCAGT
The DNA here is from genome assembly GCA_004027655.1 of Graphiurus murinus. NCBI lineage: Eukaryota > Metazoa > Chordata > Mammalia > Rodentia > Gliridae > Graphiurus > Graphiurus murinus. The sequence continues at coordinate 5,380 of PVLC010042127.1, forward strand.
AAGTATGCGTGTATATGGGGAATGTGTGCTCAAAAATGTTTTCCTGATGCAGTTTTCAATTAAAAAATGAGTCGCTTGGTTTGTTGGACAGATCTGGAAGCCTGATGGATGTCCATCCACACCACTCAGGGAACATAGCCCTATGGAATGCCTGGCACATTATTCCAGTTCATATCTTGGGACTTTTTTTTTTTTTTTACCTAATTCCATATTATTTCCTTACAGTGATGCTGATGTCTTCCAGGTGAATCTAATTCCCAGGGTTCTTTCCTCCTATCTTTTCTTCCTTCTGACTCTCTTTGTCAAAGGCCCAGCTTATTGCCACTTAATTCCAACTCAATTCCACTTATACCTTGCATCTTTTTCTCCATTTAAGGTGATGAAAAATGTTGTGCAATACCTTGTGTAGTTCCTGAATATATTTTTCCTGACTTGATAAAAGAATGAAGATATTATTTAGTATCAGAGCTCGTTGGGGACTAGAGACTTTGAGAAGTAGGTGGTATTATTCCCATTGAGAGAGAGAGAGAGAGAGAGAGAGAGAGAGAGAGAGAGAGAGAGAGGAAGCTCAAAATGAGGTGACTCTAGTGCAAGGTCATGGAATGAATTCATACATTTTAATCTTACCGTGAGATGCTGAGTCCTGTGCTTTCTCCTGCTCGGATCCTAAATAAGTCCCTAAAACTCCATTGACCAGGAGCCACAGTAAGGACAATGTCCTTCTGGATCCTAGGTTCTGACCATGACTCATTAAAAGTGTTTGGGGACACAGAAAGAGCGAGGTCTTTGAAAGCAGACAAAACTGCATTCAGTTCCCAGCTTTCTTGTCCACACAAGTTGCAGGACATTGACCAGGCATCTTAATCAGGGCAGTCTAGGTTATATTCCAACGATAATGAGCCCCAAATCTTGAACACAACAGGTATTTATTTCTCACTCACGTTATATGTCCATGGGCAGGTTAGAAGGGGACTCTGCTAATCCTAGTTAGACATGGATTCAAGCTGATGAAGAAGATGCCAGAGGATGTGCACAGGTTAACAATAAACTAGCTCTTTAGACATCTGCCTAGATGAGACATGTCACTTACACTCACATGGATACATCTAATCCAAGATGGCAGAGAAAGGTAAGCCCATCATATGCCCGGGGGGAGAAACAAAAATATTTGGCATGCATCACTGATGATGATCACACCAAATTATTTAACATTCCTGAGCCCAAGTCTTCTATGTAAAAAACAGAACAGTGATAAGAATAGAAATAGGGCAAATTAGAATTAATGTCTTAATGCATGAAATACCCAGCACGAGGCTTGGCCAACCATTGAGTCTTAGCAAATATTAATTCCCTCCTGCTTGCATTTTCTTCTTGCCCCTCCAGACCTGAGAATAGAGGAAATTGGGAAGAGAATGCCAGAGGCCTGTTTTCCAATTCCTCTAAGAAGAGAAAGAAAATGGGTTATAACAGGAGCCAGAGGGCAGGAGGCCAGGGGAGCCAGCCAGCCCCAGGGATCAGATAGAATTTCATTAACCACAGGATTTTTTTTTAGTAGAAAATAACTAACAGTCTAGAAAACCAAGTTGAAGAGAAAGTTCGCAAAGGGGTCACATAGGTAACCCAGTCTCTGAGAGGTCGGTGAGCAGGATGCATCTCTATGCGGGCTGGTGCTTTCATTAACATATTTAATCATGCTTTTATCTTTAATCATCAATGGCTTAATAGTGTGCATTGTATTCCCAGGCTTGAAATAACAATAGTTATGTGGTTCTGTGATAGATGTTTTTAATAAAATCAGTAATTACCCTTTATATGTGTGTGTGCGCGTGTGTGTTATATTCTTATCTTTCCAGTTCCTTTTTAATTGTGGCTTTTAGGTATGTGAGACAAAAAACAAGACTAAGGTAGGATCCTCAAAATAACATTTTTTGTTTGGTTTGTTTTCGGAGTGCCTGCCAAGTAGAAGGAAAGGTGGATCTTCAAGTGTGGATTCTAATACAAGTTCCATGCAAAAGAAGCCAGGGAAGGGGAAAAGACCCTGGGTTCACAACCAAGCCAATGTGGGTTTGAATCCCAGCTGTGTGAGAAAGGACCAACTGCAGAACCTCTCTGAGCTGAACGTCTAAGTCTGCAAAACGGCATAGCAACATTCTTCATAAAGCTACTCTGAAGAACAGACAGTTGCTTTCAAAGTGATTTTATTGCATCAAAAATGAGGCTGCCTTCCATAATATGCACCCGGAATTATCCTAAGTGATTTACAAATATGAACTCACTTAATCTTAAATGATAAATTAACCAAGATAGGTACTTTGAATATTTCTAGCTTATGGTAAGTAAACTAAAGCTCAGAGAGGTTAAGGAACCTGCCCATCATTCCATAGTCAGTAGGTAGCAGAGCTGGAATTAGAACTCAGACAGGCTTCCTAGAGCAGTTCATGCTCCAGCCTGCTCTGAACAGGTGAGCAGTTTCTGCTTTTGTTATTGATCCCATAAGCACATTTTTGCTTAACAGACCTGGCTGCTGACCAGTACCTACAGCCATTATGTGTTTTACACTTGCCCTTTGAATGTGTCCTTTGACTTAATTTGCTTCTAGTCAAACTGCCTTGTGGGGTAAAGCGTTCCCTATATTCATTCCTCAGTGCCCAATGTAGAATTGGCCTTTATTTATTCTCACTGTATGTCACCCTGCCAAATAGTTCAGGATTTAAAAATACAATACGTCTGGCTCTCTCTAATTACATTTTTGAAGGCAAGTCACTCTGAAGCTAGTTTATCTCTCTGTAAAATGAGGCGACACATTGTACCTGCCATTTTATAGACTGAAGTGATGGAAAAATACTACCATCTCCCATTTATTTAGCAAATATATATTGAGCATTCACACAGTGTGATCTCTCCAAGGATAATCAGTACTGTCCACATTTCAACTACTTTCTGGAGGGAGGGCTCAGGAAGGTGTGTGTGTGTGTGTGTGTGTGTGTGTGTGTGTGTGTGTTTACTAGGAATTTAACACAGCGGTATTCTACCTCTGAGTTATACCTCCAGCCCTTTTTTTTAAAATTTGAAATAGGATCTTATTAGCTTGACAAAAGTCTTGCTAAGTCGCTGAGGCTGGTCTCATACCTGAGATCCTCTGGTCTCAGCCTCCCAAGTTCTGGGATTACAGTTTGTGCCTCCACTTGGGGTCAGGGATTTTAATCAGTCTTCACATGCCAATCCTGGGGTAACTGGTCATGTAGGTAGAGAAAAAGCATGGGCCCTTCCACTTGTGGCTGTCCATGCCCCCTCATTTTCTGAGTCCTAACTATAATATAGGGTTGCCCTAAAAGAATTTGAGATCATGTAAATGTATAGTATTGTGCTAGGCACAGGTCATGGACATGGAAAAGGATTATCTGTAAGTCCAAGAGACACAGACCTCAAAGGCATGGTGTGCTGGGTACAAAAGCACCACTGTCGTGAATAACATCTGTATTTTTTCCTTTTTTAATATTTTTATTGATGCATTGTAATTATACATTATAGTGAGATTCAAAGTGATACAAACATACATGCACACAGCACTTGGTGTATTTCCTACCACCTCCTCCCTCCCTGTACCTGTTAATGAGACTGGTCATGATGTGTTCATCTGTGGACATAACATTATTTTAACTGTTTCCTTCCTCAATCCTCCTTTTATTCCTCCCCGCTTCTCTCCCCCAATCACCTTCCATGATTCTAAATTCCAATGGAGCGATAGAGGGGGTTCAGGAAACAGGGGAGGGGGTACAGAGACATAAAGAAGGTAACAGTTATATATATATATGTATATATATATATATACATGAAGTTACCAGTGCCAATCTCAATGGCATGCATGGGACCGGGAAGAGAGGGAGTGGGATATGGGGAGAAATGCACCAAGTTTTGTGTGCATGCATATTCCTATTACGCTATACCTCAGTATGATATATAATTACAATGCACCAATAAAAGTATTAAAAACAAAGAAAAGGGACCTCAGATAAATGAGAAAAAAGACCTGCATGACGTCTTAGTACTTAAGTCCAAGGCACCATCGTGTGCTTCTAATACCTACCACCCTTGAAAAATGCCCCAAGAAGAATCGACTTGTAAGACCACAGCAGTACCAGTAACTTTGCAGAATGATACGTTCCTGGAGTCTTTTACTGCCTGGGAATAATAGCCTGTAGCCGATATCTTTCTAGAATAATCTGGATTGTTTCCTGGGAATGAAATATATTTCTGGGACTTTACTTGGGTTAAAATTCATCTGCAATTTCACTTTCCTATGAATTCACACCTTACAATGTGTTTTTTTTTTTTTTAATTCCCTCTGTCCAGAACCACACATGGTAAGAGAAAGGTATTTACTAACCACATTTGTTATGCTATGGTGTCCACACAAGAACTTGTACCCCAAGAAGGAAGTTGGTTTTCTAGCCCCACAGGAGAAAGTGAAACAACCTTTCCCATTTTCTCCCTGGGCCAGAAATAAGACAAAAGGACAAAGCTGAGGGGTAGCGGCTGAGAGAATAAAGGCAAATCACTCTGACTGCACGTAAAAGAGTGGTGGGACCCGGCAAGCAAGTGGGAGAGCCATTTACTTCTATTCATTCTGCAGAATAAATTAGAGGAAAGCCACATTCCTCAGCTAGAGCAGGGACAAAAACTCAGAACTTAAAATAACCCTGAGGCAAAAGCATTAGCACAGACCTTGTCAGTTCTGCAAATAATGGTAATGGTCCTGATACAATGGAATCATCTTGGTAGAGACCAACCTGACACAGTAATGGGAAAGTCCAGGGGAGTACAACTCCAATGCTCAAGGGAAAGAGAAATCTGAGCGATGGCTGGACAGAGACTGTTGCCCTATGTGGAGCTGACTAAAGATCTTCACCAACTGCACTGGAGAGAGAACTTGTAGTGTGAGGCTGTGCTGACAATTCATTGGGGCCCAACCTTCTAGAGATACGGTCAACAGGCTGCAGAGTGGAATGCCTTAGTTTTCAGTCTATTATCTGACACAATTATTGCTGGGGTGGTTCCTTCACTACAGTCTGGATAAAAGCTCCAAAATAAATGTCTGGAGATCCGGTTGATTATAACCGACATGATTTGGTGCCAAATAGGTAATAACTAGTAAGCAGTCATTTTCTTTTCTTTTTTTTTTTTCTTTTTAGCAAGGTGTATTTCCATTGGACCCCTGATCTCTGTAATATAGCCTTTTATTTTCTAAATGCAGGCCAATTCTGACCAATGATGGAGAAGCACCTCCATTCCAGAAGTATCTCCATTCCATTTTTCAACTGAGAACAAAATTTAATTGTGTACAGTGTGTACATATGTGAATCTTCAAAGTGTGCATAGCATGCTTGGATGTGAGATAAAATTCCAAAGGCACAAAGATGAACAGGAAAAGGCTGTGCCCCTGCCCTCTGCCTGAGTTTAGTTATATATCCAATTTCTTTCCCTGGAACCCACTAACCTTCATAAATTGGAGTCTTACCTTCTAGAGATATCCTGTATTCATCATGTAAATTTTTAATTATCATACAAACGTATTTATTTGGATGGGTTACAGTTGTGTGAATTTTAATTCTCTGGATTTGGATTTCATGTAATCGCCATCATTTTGAGATGATGGTGATTACATCACTACCTCACTACATTTCATCACTACAAAAAAATCACTGTGCCAATTACCTCTAGCTCCCTTGAACAGTTATTTTATTTTATCAATTTATAGATACTTTATTTTCTTCTGTCTACTTCCTGTGTTCTTTTTTTGTTGTTGGAGAAATTGACTTCTCTTTTAATATACATTTATTGGTGCATTGTAGTTACATCATAATGAAGTTCTGAGTGATAGGGGCATACATGCACACAGCACTTGGTGAGCTTCCCCCGGCTCCCACCCCAATCTCTCCCCTTCCTTGTACATGACACTGAGATTGGCATTGATAATTTCATATATGCACATAGAGTCAAAGTGTTTCCTTCATCAAGTCTCCCACCGCCACCTCCCTCTCTGAAACCCCCATCAGCACTCCACCAGGGTTTCTCCTCCTTTATCTGGAGTCCCTTTTGTGTCCCAATTACTCCCTAGCTCCCATGTATGAGAGAAAACCTATGACCCTTCACTTTCCTTAATTGGTTAATCTCACTTAGCATAATATTCTCTAGTGTCATCAATTTTCCTACAAATGGCATAGTTTTGTTCTTCTTTATAGCTGAGTAGAATTCCCAAAGAAATTCTCAGCAATAAAAATTATGCAGGAGTAGACCTGTAATCCCAGTACTTGGGAGGCTAAGACAGGAGAATCGCAGGCAGGTTCAAGACCAGCCTCAGCAACTTAGCAAGGCTTTTAGCAACCTAGTAAGACCCTGTTTCAAAACAAACAAATAAAATAAAATAAGCAAAATAAAATAAAACAGGGCTGAGGGTGCATCTTAGAGGTAGAACACTAATGGATTCATTCCCCAATACTAAGAGAAAAAAAATAGAATTATGCAGGAGGCATCATGAGACCTAATTTAAAAATTCTGACTTCTTGACTCCTGAATATACACACACTGATAAACAGGAGAGGGTAGGAATGAAGTCCACATGTGTGCTGCTCAAACTGCATTCCACTGGACCTGATATGTTGTAGTATTGATTTTCCCTTTTATTTAAAAGCTGGCCAAGAGAACTCTTTCATTATTATTATTATTATTTTAAATTTCCAAGTTCTGAGACACATGTGGTGTACACAAAGTGCACAAAATAATAATGAAAAGAGCACTCATTGTTAACAGTTTATGAAGTAGAACATTATCAACATCTTGGCTTTCCCTAATACACACCCTTCTCTATTCCTAGAGGCAAACGCTATTCTGAATTGTGTGTTAAATTCTTAAATTTCTCATATGCATAAACAATACAAAGTTCTTTGTGTTACTTTTATGTCAGCAGAATCATAGGGAATGTATTCCACTGTACTTTGTTTTCCTCTCAGCAGTATATTTGGAATGTATCCACTTTATACTTGTAGCTATAGTTTGCTTGTTTTTTACTGTTGTATAGAATTCCATTTAGTGTAAATATCAGAAGTTATGTATCTACTTGACTACTGATGGGCCATTTCGATGGGTCCTGATTTTTAGCTTGTACAAAGAAATATAAGCTAACAATATTCTTGTGCATGCTCCATGATGCACATGAATGAGAATTTACCTGTGTTAGCTACTTTAGAATGGAATCACTAACACTGAAGATATATCTAAGCTGGGCATGGTGGCACACATCTGTAATCCGAGTACCTGGGAGGCTGAGACACGAGGATCAGCAGGTTCAAGACCAACCTTAGCAACTTAGCAATACTCAACAACCTACCATGATCTTGTTTGAAAAATAAAAAATAGCCGGTGTGGTGGTGCAATAGAATCACTAATACCGAAGATATATCTAAGCTGGGCATGGTGGCTCACATCTGTAATCCCAGCATTTGGGAGGCTGAGACCGGAGGATCCAGATTTGGGGTCAGCCTCATCCACCTAGTGAGCCCCTCCGCAACTTAGTGAGACCCTCTTTCAAAATAAAGAATAAAAAAAATAGGGCTGGGGGTATATCTCGGAGGTAGCATGCCTGAGTTCAATCCCCAGAACTGCAAAAAAATAAATAAATAAAAGAAAAAGAAAAAATAAAAATAAAA
>PVLC010042128.1:0-13078 GCA_004027655.1 Graphiurus murinus
TTTTTTGCGGTACTGGGGATTGAACTCATGGGCATTCTACCTCCGAGCTATACCCCCAGCCCTATTTTTTATTCTTTATTTTGAAACCGGGTCTCACTAAGTTGGGGAGTGCCTCACTAGGTAGCTGAGGCTGACCTCGAACCCGGATCCTCCGGTCTCAGCCTCCCGAATGCTGGAATTACAAGCGTGCGCCACCACGCCCGGCTCAAGCCCTATTTTTAACTCTTTATTTCGAAACAGGGCCTCACTAAGTAGCTGGGGCTGACCACCAACCTGTGATCCTCCTGTCTCAGCCTCCCAAGTACTGTGATTACAAGTGTGCGCCACCATGCCCATCTAACCCCAAACATTTCAAGCTACATATTTTTGGGATCTTAAGTTCTAATAGAAAAAACTCAGAGCATTTGAAATCTTTTTTTTTTTTTTTTTTGCAGTACTGGAGATTGAACTCAGGGGCGTTCTACCTCCAAGCTACACCCCCAGCTCTATTTTTTATTCTTTATTTTGAAACAGGGTCTCACTAAGTTGCGGAGTGCCTCACTAGGTAGCTGAGGCTGGCTGCGAACCCGGATCCTCCGGTCTCAGCCTCCCAAATGCTGGGATTACAAGCGTGCGCCACCACACCCCGCTAGCATTTGAAATCTTATGTCAATACTTTGTAAAATATTAACTCACTTTATTTTATTTAAGTACTGGGGATTAAACTGAGGGGCATTCTACCTCGAGATACACCTCCAGACCTATTTTTTATTCTTTATTTTGAAACACAGTCTCACTAAATTGCAGAGGGCCTCACTAAGTGGCTGAGGCCAGGTACAAACCTGTGATCCTCCTGTCTCAGCCTCTCAAGTTCTGGGACTACAAGCGTTTGCCACCATGCCCAGCTTAACTCACTTTAAATAAACAATTTTTTTTTTTTTGGTGGTACTGGGGATGGAATCCAGAGGTTATACTCCTAGACCTATTTTTTATATTTTATTTGTAAACAGGGTCTCACTAAGTCACAGAGGGCCTCATTAAGTTGCTGAGGCTGGCTTTGAATCTGTGATCCTCCTCTCATCTTCCCAAGTACTGGGATTACAAGTGTGTGCCACCACACCCGGCTTAAATAAACAATTTTTAAAAATAAATAATTTTTGTTTTTTTTTTTATGGTGCTGGATATTGAACCCAAGGGCATTCTACCTCTACCTCTGAGCTACACTTCCAGCCCAATTTTTATTTTTTTGGAACAGGGTCTCACTAAATTGCTGACAGTCTCACTAAATCACTGAGGCTGGCTTTGAACCTGTGCTCCTCCTGTCTCAACCTCCCAAGTACTGGGATTACAGGCATGTGCCATCATTTCTGGCTAAATAATTTTAAATAAATATTATCTTACTTCATCAGCAATGAGGGAATGGGTATTTCTATAATAGTTAAAAGGATTTTTTTTTTTTCTTGTGGTACCAGGGATTGAACTCAGGGCATTCTACCTCCAAGCTACACCTTCCACCCTATTTTATTTTTATTTTGAATTGGGGTCCTGCAAGGTGGATGCGAGTCTTACTACTTGCTGAGGCTGTCCTCAAACCTGTGATCCTCCTGTCTCAGCCTCCCAAGTACCAGGATTACAAGCATGTACCACCACACCCGGCAAAAGGAATTTTTAAAAATAAAATTTTTGATAAAAAAATAAAACCAAAAATAAATAAATAAATGGGGGGGAGTTACTGGGAATTGAACCCAGGGGTGCAATTCCTCTGACCTATATCCTCCGGTTTATTTTATTTTGAAACAGGGTCTTCTAAGTTACTGAGGTTCTTGCTAAATTGCTGAGGCTGGCCTCAAATCTGTGGTCCTCCTATTTCAGCCTCTCAAGTACTGGGATTACAGGCCTGCACTACTGCACTTAGCTAAAAACAGAAATCTTAAGACTTTGATCTTTCATATAAGGATCCCTCTATTCCAAAGAATGAGGAAAATTAGACTATTTCTAGTTATGGAAACAATATAAAGTGGCCGGCCCAGGAAGGCCTCTGAGTTCACCTGGCTTTCTTTTTTATTCGGACCATAATTCGGTTGTCACCATGCTGGGGAGACGGCGCCAGCCTGCTGCCTGCCGTCGCTGTAAGTCCACAGGTAGAGCGATGTCCCTCCCAGCCCCAACCCCACCCTGACCGGGTCCTGCTAACTCCCGCTGCACACGTGGACGGTCTAACCAGAAGGTGTTCGAGTTGGAATTGAGCACACAAGCAGACGGGCACTACATCTGAAACTTAAAGCGAGCACTTCCTCCTTTCGAGGTGACCCTGAACCAACGGCTCATCTGTCCCGGGTCACCTGGTGGGTGCAGCCAGCTGGGGAGCTGGGGGATGCGATGGCAGCCGTGGCTCCCTGGCCCTGGCTGCTGGCTGAATGGGCCCGGCGAGGAGGGGTGAGGCAGGCAGTGGCGATCCAGTGGTCAGGGCAGGGCCGAGGAGCCGAGAGCAGAGGTCGCTGACCTGCGGTCACGGAGGAAGCGGCAGATGGTCTGGGGGCGGAAGCCAGGCTGAGACTCTTGGAGGTCAAGGCTACTCGGACAACACCTGGCTGTCGTCCCCTTTGCAGCTCTCCTGGCTCCCCAGGAGCGCCTGGCCTTTAGCGTGGCTTCAGCTGCAGGCGATCAGACCCCAGGAGGAGCTAGTGACTGAGCTTCAGGCCGGCGGATGCCAAGGGAACTTGTGCAGGGGGAAGGGAGGCCAAGAAGGATAGGCGCTGCGCTCAGTGCTCTGCCAGGGCCTCTGCTGGCCATCAGCCCCTCCTAAGGCCCTCCTCTGTGCAAGAGCTGTGCAGGTGACGGTGACGGCAGAGACGCCCTTCCAGACCCAGCTTCCCGACTGCGTTGGAGAGGCAGGATAAAGACTCGAGAGGTCTAACCACAAGAGCCCTGCAGCCAGAGGGCAGCGAGCGGGGCTGCTGGCAATGCCACGGTGGTGGGGGCAGTCAGGACAGAGGCCAGACCAGCCTCAGAACCAAGTGCCGCCCAAACTTAGACAGCCTCTGCTCCGCTTCCTGTTGCTTACCAAAACCCCCGACATGGGGTGGCTTATAAAGAACGGAGGCTGATTTAGGCACGGGGCGGCACCGGGTAAGGGCTCTGTACTACATTATCACAATACAGAAAAGCGGAAGGGCAGCTGAGCACGTGTGGGTGGGAGAGGCAGAACAAGGAGGCAGCCCCAGGCCACAACCACGAGCAGCGTGGTAACTGAGCCAGTCCCAAGACAGCGAACTCACACCTATAGGAATGGCACTGACCCTTAAAGGGCCCACCTCCCGGCACCACCACCAGCACGACAATCAAACCTCAGCACAAGTTCTGGAGAGACAGACCACGCTCAAACCACAGCCTTCCGCACCTGCTCTGCGGAGACTCAGGCCCACCCACGTCACCGACTGCAATCAGCCCATCCCAGAGTCCGACGTCTTAACTTGTTCCAGCACCAATGCAGAGGTCCAAAGAGCCACAGCAGGCCGTCTACGTCCAAAACCCAGCAGCAGGACAGGCACGGCAGACACGCCAGAAGAAAGGGGCGAGGGGCGTTCCCCGAGTGAGTCCAAAGGCCAGGAGGGCGAGCGGTGCACCTGAGAGTGGCAGGACTACCTTCCTCTCCGTGCGCTGCCTCCTGGGTGCACTGTGTGTCGGGGGGGCAGCCTCCACCCACGGCTCTGTGGCTCTGCCCACGCTCCAGCTCTGGGGCTGGGGCGCAGCTCGTGCCCGCAGCCTCGCAGGCAGTGCCGCACGCTGTGGGTGGCACTGTGGTCCTTGGGTCCCACTAGGCATTGTCTTAGTGGAGACCGCAGTGGCTCTGCCCTGTGACAGGGTTCTGGCTGAGCCTGAAGGCTTTCTGCGACGTCCTCTTGGATCCCCAGAAGGCACACCTCCGCAGCTCTTGTACTCTGCACACTGGCAGACGAGCACCCTGTGGACACCACCTGGGGCTCCGGCTCACGCTCGCAGGAGTTTCTCTGGGGCTGCAGAAGCACCGAGCAGGGCGGCAGGTGGCAGAGGAGCAGGCGCCCTGGGCAGCGAGCCCTTGTGCCCTGGCATTCTGAGGCTGTGCGGAGAGGGGAGCCCGGGACATCTCTGAGGCGCGCGCCTTCGGGACTCCCTGTCATCCTGATGAATCACCTGGCTCTCTTCCAGCCACAGGCGTGAACAGAATTCCGCCAAGAACAGAATTCCGCCAAGTTCTCTGCCACTTTGTAACAAGGGTGGCTTTTATCCAGTTCCTAATTAGAGTCTCCCCATTCCCCCGTGAGGCCTCCTCAGAGGAGCCCGCACCACGCACAATCCCATCGGCATTCCGGTCACGACCACTTGAACGATCTCCAAGGAGCTCCAATCTTGTCCTAGTGCAGGACCACCTTCCTCTCCATGCGCTGCCTCCTGGGTGCAGGAGCTGGCACCAGAACTGCTCTCTACACTCAGGCTTTGCCAGCTTTTGCTTCAATACCGGTATCGCCATTGCCCGCTTCCCAGTTCCAAAGCTGCTTCCCCACTTTCAGGAATTGTTACACCAACACCCCACTCCTTGGTACCAGCTTTCTGTCTTCGGCTGTTTTCTGTTGCTATAACAAAACACTTGCGACTGGGGTCATTTAGCAAGAACAGAGGTTTACTTTGGCTCACGGTTCTGGAGTCTGGGAAGTCCGAGAGCACAGAGCCAGCACTGCTGGGCGGCTAGCGAGGGCCACTGGTGCTGCTCCAACTGACGGCAGGAAAACGGAGGGCGAGCAGGCAGGTGTGGAAGAGACAGAACACAAGGGGGGCCATGTTTTATCATTATAACCCAGTCCTGAGAAGCCAGAACTGACGCCCCGAGAAAGGCGTTCATCCCCCTTCCTGACCTAGCCACCTGTGGAAGGCTCCACCGCACCCTGGCACCGTGGCAAGTGCCAGGTGAGTCTGAGAAGGGGACAAATGATCCTCAAACCGCAACGGGCGAGAAGGTGAGGAGAGGGAGGAGCGGGGCCGGAGCACAGCGTGCATGGGGTCGGGCTGGGTCCACAGCTGGCTCCAGGGACCGAAGGCATCGGAGGGAGGGCTGCGCTGGGCAGGAGGCTGGGCAGAGGCAGGTCAGACAGTGGACGCAGACACAGACTGGGCAGCAGGGGACAGAGCCTACACAGACAGACCTTCTAGGTCTGCAGTGCTAGAAGGCTGATTTGAGCCCCGAGGACTTAACAGCCTGTGCTTACAAATCGGTCTTCAGCCAAGGCGAACGCCCCCGAGAAGACACCGTGGCCGGGCACACGCCTGTCCACTACGGCTGCCACGCAGACACGACACGCCCTCCCTCCCCGACTCTGCAGTCAGAGTCAGCTCTGCAACGCTTTATCTCCAAAGCACCTAACGTTCCCCGAACTCTTCTATTTTTTTGCCATACTGAGGATTGAACCGAGGGGTATTCTACCTCTGAGCTACAACCCCCAGCCCTATTTATTTTTTATTTTGCAATAGAGTCTCACTAAGTTACTGCACACTGGCCCTGAACCTCTGATTCTCCTGTCTCAGCCTCCTAAATACTGAGATTACAGTCGTATGCCACTGTGCCTGGCTGAAGTCTTTTCTTTGAAAAAAAATTTTTTTTTGGTACTGGGGATTGAACCCAGGGGCATTCTACCTCCGAGCTACACTCCAGTCCTATTTATTCTTTGTTTTGAAACAGGGTCTCACGAAGGTGCGGAGTGCCTCACTAGGTAGCTGAGGCTGGCTGCAAACCCGGATCCTCCTGTCTCAGCCTCCCACGTGCTGGGATTACAAGCATGTGCCACTACACCTAACTTTTTCTTTAACATTTCCAAGGTTATTTCCTCTAATTCTGCTCTGAAGATCTGGAAACCATTCACCTTGCACCTCTGATGGAGCAGCGCTTTACGTCCACTCCATGGGCCGCGATCTACGGCAGAGGCGAGACAGGAGCCCAGTGCTGGTCCCTCGCGAGGTCAGCAGCCCCCTCCCCGCGGAGGACGCCGGCGAGCCCCGGGCCTCACCTACTCCGCTGCACACGCTCCAGGACGGGAGCTTGTAGGGGGTGGTGAAGCTGTGGAACACGCTGACGTCGTGTGGCGCTAGGAACTCCACGAACTTGGCGTCACGGAAGGCGTCTCTCTTACAGTGAAATATGGACGCCACCTGGTTGGAGATGTACAGGGTCTTCCCGGTGACCAGGGACACGGCGGCGGCAAACATATCCTGGGAAGGAAGAACATGGCGCCGGTGACCCCAGCGGCCGGCCTGGACAGGTCAGACGAGGGGCAGGCAGACAGGAGGGAGCAGGCTGGGGTCGGGCGGGGCTCAGGGCCCTATGTCCTGACCAGTACAACTCGGCTTCCCCTACTGGGCTTCACCATGACGGCAAACCCTAAAACAACACATCGGCGTTGCGTTGACAAAAGCCACCCCAGGCGTCCCGCCTCCCTCGCGGGGGCTGGTCACTCCATCTTTTTGGAGTTTTCCGTAGCTAGGCTGCTGCTTTGGGGGGCGGCAGGGCAGTCCCCTCCTTTGCTCGCCTGGTCTGTCACACAAACCTTGGCCTGCCGGTGGCTATCCCAGGGCTCCGGGGGCTGTGCAGGAGCCACCTGGACCCCTGGGCTCCAAGCCAGGGTTCCCAGGGGTGAAGCTAGAGAAGGGAGACGGGAATGGCGAGGCCGCCCATGCTGAGGCCGGCTCTCAGAGGCCAGCACAAGCTGGGGCTCTGCCAGCCCTCCATCGGTTTCATCCACAGGCCCGGGGCAAGGTGGGGGTTCCTGTCCTCCCCTCACCTCCAGCCCGCCTTCACAGGGGCACTTAGGAAAGCGTGGACTCTGGACTCTCTCATCCCAGCTCCCACCACCATGGGGACAAGCGGACAGTCGCCAAGCCTGTCTCCCCACGCTGAGGACGTGAAAACCCGGAGCCCGGCCAGTCACAGCGGGGATTCTCTGATACACGTAAGCTACAGGACGGAGTAGGCCAGGGACCCGGGGGGCCTCGAAGAAAAGAATCAGGAGTCCGGGCATGACTGTCCTCCGGAATCACTGGCATCACCTTCCTGGTTGTATGTATGTATGTATGTATGTATTTATTTATTTATTATTTTTTGCAGTACTGGGGATGGGGATGGAGCCCAGGGGCATTCTACCTCTGAGCTACGCCCCCAGCCCAATTTTTTTTTTTTTTTTTGCAGCACTGGGGATGGAACCCAGGGGCATTCTACCTCCGAGCTACACCCCCAGCCCAATTTTTTATTCTTTATTTTGAAACAGGGTCTCACTAACTTGCAGAGGGCCTCACTAAGCAGCTGAGGCTGGCCGAGAACGTGGATCCTTCTGTCTCAGCCTCTCAAATACTGGGATTACAAGAGTGCGCCACCACGCCCGGCCCAATTTTTTATTTTGAAATAGGGCCTCACTAAGTAGCTGAGGCTGGCCTCGAACCCGGGTCCTCCGGTCTCAGCCTCCCAAATGCTGAGATTACAAGTGTGCGCCACCACGCCAGCTTCACCTTCCTGTTTTAAAGAGGAAGGAACTCATTTCCTGAAGCTGCAAATGGGCCACCCCTGGGGCACTCACCGCGTTCTTCACGATGTACTCGGAGGTGACACCTTCCACCTGCTCCACGGTGTACGAGGGCACGTCCACACTACAGGGCTGGCTCTCGCTGGACATCAGCAGCTGGTAATATTCCTCGTTCGCTGCAGGAGAAACAAGGTTCATGTCCAGCGGCCGATACCTGGGGTGACAGCATGCTGTCCCCGCCCTGCGCAGGTAGGGGCTCCGCTGCCCCCAGATGAACTCGTGGGTGTAGATGGTGCCTTCCTGGACACAGAGAACTCACAGACAAGCAGGGACCTGAGTGCTTTCCCTGAGACATCAGGCCTTGGGTTACAGGAGTTTAGGAAATGATAAATACATTATTTTATTTTGTTTTATTTGCAGTACTGGGGATTGAATCCAGGGACATTCTACCTCTGACCTACACCCACAGCCCTTCTAATTTTTTTTTATTATTTATTTTTACTTTATTTTATTTTTGCAGTACTGGGGATTGAACCCAGGGGCATTCTACCTCCAAGCTACACCCCCAGTCCTATTTTTAATTCTTTATTTTGAAACAGGGTCTCACTAAGTTGCCAAGGGCCTAAGTAGGAGGCTGGCCGTGAGGCTGGATCCTCCGGTCTCAGCCTCCCAAATACTGGGATTACAAGCGTGTGCAACCATGTCTGGCTTATTTTTTACTTTGAAAAAAGGTCTTGCTAAGTTACAGTGTGTTGGCCTTGATTCTGCAATCCTCCTTTCTCAGCCTCCCAAGTACTGAAATTACATACGTGCGCCACTGTGCCCAGCTACGTAATCTTGAATAATATGGAAATAGACTTCTTTCTGCAAAAGCCTTTAAAGCATGGTGGGATACAGCTGTCTGCACATGGGACCACGGTGGCAGGCCTGCACCTGACCCTCTGGGTGTCCTCATCAGACACCTGTACCCAGGCAGAATCCACTGCTTAAAAAAGTAGCAGGAAGCAGAAGCCACATTTGGAAGACAGTCTTGCAGATAGGATCTGAAGACACGGGCCACCAGGGCTCATCAGGGGGGGTGGCAGAGCCTGCCACCGAGTGTCACTGCTCATGGGTCACAGAGGCCCCCATCCAGTCAGAAGCAGAGGAAATTGGCTGGGATGGATGGAGCCGGCTGTGTTCTGGAGTTGGACCCTGGATCCTGCCAAGCCTGCTCTTCCTGCCGTTGGCGTGGGAGACCTTTGGACTCCTGGCTGGGTCTTATCTCCTGTTTATTTCTCCACCTTCAGAATGGGTAGATTTCTGAGTATGCTCTCAGATCAAGATATCAAGGCATAGGAAACTTTGTGATTTGGCAGAGTCCCAAGTTCTGAAGTTACGGCAGAGGCCAAGAAGGAAACAGAGCCCACGTCTCTGCTGGAGAGCAGAGCAGCTGGCTGTGCGGACAGTCTCCCCTGGCTGCTCCTTCTGGAAAAGGAGCTCTTCTGCAGGCACGTGGGCTGGGGCTGTGCCCTCCACGCACTGGGTTCCCATGTGGTATCTCGGGCCTGCCTGGCACTCTGGCATGATGACATTAACGTCCCCAAATGCACAGTGGGCATGGGGAGGTGCAGAGGTACTGCAGGCCAAAGGACACCCAAAGCGTGAATGCCAGTCAGACAGAGCACCAGGACTCTTCTATGCCCGTCTCTGGGGACCCCAGGACCGGCACTGATGAGAAGTTCTCCAAACATTTAGCGACTTGCAGACTGAGAAGCGCGTTCAACCCCGCGACTGCTAGTGACCGCCTGGCCCTCCAGCCAGCCGGTGCCAACAGACCAAAGCTACTGGCTTCTGCATCTCAGCTTTCTGCTATTTCCATGCTTGGTTGTTGTTTTTTGTTCGTTTGTTTTTTTGGTGGTACTGGGGATTTAACCCAGGGGCATTCTACCTCTGAGCTATATACTCCATGCCCTATGTTATTTTTTATTTTGAAACAGGGTCTCATGAAGTTAGAGAAGTCCTTGCTAAGTTGCTGAGACTATTCTTAAACATGAGACCCTCCTGTCTCAGCCTCCCAAGTACTGGGATTACAGGTGTGGACTACCATGCCTGGCTCTTCATGCTTGTTTTTTTGTTTTGTTTTGTTTTCTGTAATAGGAGTGGTAGCCAGGGGCATTCTACCGCCAAGCTACACCCCCACCCCTATTTCACTTCTTATTTTGAAACAGGGTCTCATTAAGTGGTGGACAGCCTCACTAAGTTGCTGAGGCTAGCTGAGAACTTGCGATCTTCCTGTCTCAGCCTCCCAAGCGTGTGCCACCACGCCCGCCTGTTTTTAACGTGCAGGATCCCCACACAGGCACCAACGGGGCTGCGCCACCTGCCCTCACTTCTGCACCTCCCTAGGGAGGCACCGGTCCCTGCTTGCTGGTCACGAAGGACCAACACCACAAAGGCACTCCTCAGTGGTCAGGAGCTGGCAGTCTCCCCAGGGATGACAAGGAGGACCCCGGGTACACGGGTTGTGAGGTTGGGCATGCGTGGTGGATACCTCCCCCCAGGATTCCTGCTGGGCTCCCCGAAACACTGGAGGAAACTGCACACTCTTGAAGTCCACAGCCCTATTCCCAGCAAGGAACTAAAGGCTTCTCGGGCCCCTCTGACCAGCATCTGCAGCTAAGCCATCTGGGATGATGAGCCAGGGGTCCAATAGCAGGTGCCTGGCCTCCTCCTAACGGTGTTCTCGGCCTGTCCTGGAGACAGAGGCACCTGCAGCTGCTCGGGACCCAGGAGATGGGGAAGCTGCCTGTTAGAAGGTCCAGTACAAGAGCCGGGCGTGGTGGCGCACGCTTGTAATCCCAGCATTCGGGAGGCTGAGACCGGAGGATCCGGGTTCGCGGCCAGCCTCAGCTACCTAGCGAGGCACTCCCCAACTTAGTGAGACTTGGTTTCAAAATAAAGAATAAAAAATAGGGCTGGGGACATAGCTCACAGGTAGAATGCCCCTGAGTTCAATCCCTAGTACCGCAAAAAAAACCAAAAACAAAAACAAAAAAGAAGGCCCGTGCAGGAGCACTTGCGGGTTCCACTGGAGGCAGTAAGGGACTTGGAAGTTCACTGGGCAGCAAAGCACCTGAGCTGAATGACAAGTCTGTGGAACTTCAGAGTGTGTTAGCGTCTGTGCTGCACCTCCGAGTGGTTCTGCACGTGTTCTCTCCTCCAAGTCTTAGCCTTATTTATCCCTGGCTAGTTTCATACTCTGCCTTCCGGGATGAAGTCCAAACATACATAAGTGGAAGCAAGCCCCGGTGACTGTGCACACGTGATAGGTGGCGGGGATCAGCCCTGCCCCCTTCCTTCCTGGCTGAACGACCACCGGGGCGGAAGTCCACACACACTTAGATAAACAGGAAATGAACCAGTTCATGAATCCAGTTCTAAGTCCAGGCAACCCCGCTCTCTCCAGGGCGCATGTCATGTTAAAGGTGGGGAGGTCCTCGCATTTAGGACTTGCTTCGTGTTCTGCTCAATTCTAGTCTGACTCACTGCAGCTCCCAAGCAGGCTGTTTGGTAATCTTTCTGGACATGAGGTCACATTCCTAAACACCAACTTTCCGTCAGAGCCCAGACAATGTTGAACTCTCCTGAGCCCAGGAGAGCAGACCTCTGGGTTTGACGCAGCCCAGAGCACAACAGGGTTACGTGGTAAATAAATTTCTTTTGTACGTTGGTTTTCTATCTGCATTTTTTTTCCTCTAAAAGTCCAGTGCAAGAGAAAACTTCCATTGAGCAGGGCATAGTGGTGCCAGCCTGTAATCCTAGTACTTGGAAGGCTGAGACAGGAGGATTGAAGGTTTGAGACTAGCCTTAGCAACTTAGCATAATCCTGTTTTAGAAGATAAAAAAAAACAAAAAAAGGGCTGAGGGTGTAACTCAGAGGTAGAGTACCCCTGGGTTCAATTCCTAGTACCAAGAAAAAGAAAAAAGAAAACTTCCAATGAGTGGAGGTTTCCAATCAACAGATTTTTATTATTTCTTTTTGCTGTTTCAGGAATGAATTTCAGAAAGCCACACAATCTGCTGGCTGTGGTGGCGCATGCTTGTAATCCTAGTACCTGGGAGGCTGAGATGGGAGGATCATAGGTTCACAGCCAGCCTCAACAACTTAGTGAGATTCTGTTTCAAAATAAAAATAGGACAGGGGGTATAGCTCAGAGGTAGAATGCTCTGGGTTCAATCTTCAGTGCTACCAAAAAAAAAAAAGAAGGTTGCACAATCTACCATCTAAGCTATAGCTTGGGAGACTAAAACTTCCTTCTACAGGCTGGAGCGGGGGTGGGCGGCAGACATACCTCGCACTTGCTTCACGCTCCGCAGGGCGTACTTCAAGGTGGCCAGCGTGCTGGCCTTCCCCTTGGCCTTCCTGTCCGCAGGGAGGTGGACCTTCAGCTCCCTCAGCGTCTTGATGAGCTCTTTGTGTGTGTCTGCTTTGGCAGACTGCTCACTACTGTGGAATTCAAGAAAGAGGCGATTAGACGTTGGCTTCCTAGACATCCTTTCTGAAGAAACACGGTCTGGGTACCTCTCTGAGGGGTACTACGGGATGCTTAGCGATGTCCCTGGCCTCACCTCACCCATTATGAGCCAGTAGTGTCCTTGCCAGTTATGGCAACCAAAACTGCGGATTTGCCAAGTATCTGGTGGGAATCACTGTTCTAACCCGGTAAGTGCTGGAGAAATCCCTTGATGGGAGGATCCCCCAATGGTCAGAGCCAAACCAAGCCCAGGAAGTACTGCTGGAGGAGAAGACTGTGTCCCTGAGCTGTGCTCTCGTTCCCCGTCCAGAGAGGAAAGGGCTAGGAGGTGGGGATTACAGAGGACAGCGAGCGGCTTCCTGAGATGTGAACGTAAACCACGTGTGCAGAGGAAAGGAGAGATTCTTCAAGTGCAAGGACACAGCGGTGTTAGAAAGACAGGACATCTGGGCACTTGCGATGGAGCCAGACCTGCTTAGAGCAGAGGGTGCAGAGAGAATGAGGGAAATCAGGTCCCGAGGCAAAGATGGGTGTGTGTGTGCCTGGATAGAGAGTGGGTGCGACTCCAGAGGTGATACAAAAGCATCTGTGCACCTAAGGATGATTTGTTATAAATATCCAAAAAGGGGAGGAATGTTCCAGATGAACCTGCCCAGGGCGCAGGTAAGGTTTGCGTAAAGTTGGGAGGAGTTGTGAAGACACATCTGTGGGCTCTGAGAAGCTGCAGGAAGAGTTGGTGTCTGCGCAGCCGGGGCGCATTGGCTGACGGCGACGTGTCAGGGCAGACCAGCTCAGCCAATGACCTGGCCTCCAATGAGGAGTCTTTGCCTCCTTTCAAGAGTGCAAGTAAGAGCCGGGCGTGGTGGCGCACGCTTGTAATCCCAGCATTCGGGAGGCTGAGACCGGAGGATCCGGGTTCGCGGCCAGCCTCAGCTACCTAGTGAGGCACTCCGCAACTTAGTGAGACTTGGTTTCAAAATAAAGAGTAAAAAATAGGGCTGGGGGTGTAGCTCGAAGGTAGAACGCCTCTGAGTTCAA
>PVLC010042129.1:0-13072 GCA_004027655.1 Graphiurus murinus
TATCCCCCGGCTTCCAGACTTGCCCTCTGTTAGTGTATCCACAACATAACAGCAAATGTGGCCTCATGACCACACAATCAGATTGTGGCTCTTGTCTCCCAAAACCCCCCAGTGGCTCCCTGTCTCATAGTTTGCATCCTTACAAAGGCCCCCATGAACAGACTATTTTCTTGTCTTCCTCTGACAATTTCCCCTTTGCTCAAGCCACTCACACTGTCCTCCTTCCCATTCCCCAAACTTGCCAGTCACTCTCCTTAATTCCCCTTCTCAGATATCCACAGAGCTCACTCTCATTTCCTTTAGATGCTGCCCTAAGGATACCTTCTCCTTACTTCTTATGCTATCCTATCGAAAATCACAACTCCTCCCAACGTTTACACTCTTCCTTTTCTTTTCCATGATCATTTTCAATATCTAACATAAAATACATGCTGCTTTTACATCTTGAATATATCTGACTTCTCACATTAGAATGTAAACTTGGTGAGGGTAAAGGTATTTTTTTTTTCTTTAAGTGATACTGGGAATTGAACCCAGGAACATTTTAACTTCAAGCTACACATCCAATCTATTTTATTTTACTTTATTTTATTAGTTTTGAAACAGGATCTCACTAGGTTCCTGAGTCTTACTAAGTCCTGTCTCAGCCTCTCAATTCCTGGGTTTATAGGCATGTATCACCACACCCAGCTGAGTATTTGATTCTTTTACTGTTGGATTCCGGCTCTTAGAAGAGTGCCTGGCCATTGAAGACAAAAGTATATCTGTGAACAAATGATTAGATAAAGACTGATCCATGTCTTTGTCTCCCAAGGTATGTTCCTTAATACATTTTTCTCTATATATGTCCCCAGCCTCATCTGAAGAACATAAAAATGTTTATATTATTTTGTTCCTTCTTTGATATTCATAACCCAAGTTACTGTTTGAATAATGGAGGGAAAATCTTTGAGAATAAAACTTACATTATTTTTTTAGTTCATTTTTCCTTACACCTTTAGGTATAGAATTGTACCTCATTTTGATTCAATGTATAAATGTTGCAAATATTTGAAATAATACAGTAACTGAATTTGTGGGGCAAATTATCCCATAATATATCAAATATATTAATTATTTAGTTCAAATGTTTTTACTTCTACAGAATTGTACATTACAAATTTCAGAGACAGGAGTCTCAGATCTCCCAGTGTAGTTTGCATATGTTCTTTGCATTTCTATAAAAATGTTCAAGTGTTATGTATTCCTGGTGAAATAATCCTCTTATCTTCAGGAAGTTTCTCTGTTGCTGGTAATGTTTTTTTGTCTTGTTATCTACTTTCTTTTATATTACTGTAGTTGTTTCAATTTTCTCTTCATTAGGACATTTTTCATTAATTTTACCTTCAACTCTGCTACATATTTATGTTATAAATGCATCTTTGGAAAGCAGCATACAATAACTTTTTATTTTTTATTTCAAATAGTATGCATTTATTTACTTATTTTTGCCAGGATAACTGGTGATTGAACCTAGAGACATTCTACTTTCTAGTAGAATTCTACCCCAAACCCTTTTTTCATTTTTTACTTTTTAAAAACAGTGTCTTGCTGAGTTGGCTTTCTAAATTGCTTAGATGGCTTAAAACTTGTTTCAGACTTTCTCAAGTACTAGGATTATAGATATAAATGGCCACATCTGACTCAAATAGGACTTAATAATCTTCAGCTTTTCCTTGAAGTGTTTAATCCACTTATAGTTAAGCAAATGTACATTGTAGTCTTTAATTTCTATTATGCTACTTGATGTTTCTCTTCTGTTTATTTTGATATACAAATACAAAGCTATGGTACTTTAATTCAATATGCTCCTTAACTCATATGTTTTTATATTTCAATTTCCAATATATTTTACATATGATTTAATATTATCATTTTTGTATATCAGTTTGTCTTTTGGTTTTCTCACATATTTGCATTTTATTTTATATTGTATTTTATCTTCTTGTAAGGAATCATTTTTCTTCTCCTGAAAGTAATACCTTTTAACATTTATGTTAATGAATGTTTATTGGTTATTAATGTTTATGTTTATTAATTCTCAGATTTTGATGGCTGAAAAAATATTGGTTTTGCCTTAAAGGAGTATTTCTTGAAATATTCAATATTTTTAAAGTTTTTGTTTGTTTTGTTTTGTTTTGTTTAGTTTTTGCATAGAATTTAGGTTCCAGTCATTGCCATTTAGGATTTGAAGACATTATTCTATTGTCTTTTAGGTACTCTTGTTTCAGTTGCAGGATCAACTATCTCATTCATGGTTACTACTTTGAAAATAACTTCTCTTGTTTTTTTCTGATTAAAATGTTTGCTCTTGACAACTTTCTGGGTTTTTTTTATATTTTTATTGGCACTTTGTAATTATACATCATACTGAGGTATAGAGTGATAGAAATGTACATGCATACAACACTTGGCGAGCTTCCCTCTGGGTCCCACTCTCCTCCCTCCCCTTCTCCATAGGTGCCATTGAGATTGGCATTGGTAATTTCATATACGTACATTATATTATTTAAACTGTTGCTTCCATATGTCTTTATTTCCTCTCCTACTTTCCTTAACCTGCTTCCATCTCTCCATTGGAGTCTGCTTCTCTGAGGTCTCTTTCATCTCCCAATTTCTCTCTAGCTTTCACATGTGAGAGAAAACACACAATTATTTTCTTTCTGAGACTGCCAATCTCTCTTCACATAATATTTTCAAGTCACATCCATTTTCCTGCAAATGACATAATTTTGTTCTTTATGGCAGAGCAAAATTCCATTGTGTGTACATACCACAGTTTTGTGATCCATTCATCTGTTGATGGACTAGACTGGTTCCATAATTTGGATTTTGAGAATTTTGCTGCTATAAGCATAGATGTGCATGTATTGCTCTAATATTCAGACCTTAATCCCTTTGGAAAGATGCCCAGGAGAGGTATAACTGGGTCATATGGTGGTTCTATTTCCAATATTTTTTCTGTTTTAAATTAATATGTATTTCTTTAATATATCTTGTTTAGGATTATTAGTGTTTTTTAATCTTTGACTTGATGCTACTCATCAGTTTTGAAAGATTCTCTGCTATTATCTTGCTTTTGCTTCACTTTCTCTTTCATTCTTTTCTGAGCCAACAATTATTTGAATGTTAGTGATTCTCACAAAATCCTTTGTAGCTTTTAACCTGTCCTCTATATTTATTTTCATCATTTATGGCCTCCACGCTTTATTCTGGAAAATTTCTTCTAACCCACATTCAAGTTTATTAGTTCTCCACTTAGCTTTGCTCAATTCACTATAAATCTATCTGCTGGGTCATTTGTTTCACTAATAGTATTTTTTTTTTTTTTTTTTTTTTTTTTTTTTTTTTTTTTTTTTTTTTTTTTTGCGGTACTGGGGATTGAACTCAGGGGCATTCTACCTCCGAGCTACACCCCCAGCCCTATTTTTTATTCTTTTATTTTTGAAACCGAGTCTCACTAAGTTGCGGAGTGCCTCACTAGGTAGCTGAGGCTGGCCTCGAACCCAGCCTCCCGAATGCTGGGATTACAAGCGTGCGCCACCACACCCGCCTTAATAGTATATTTTGTTTAGTGCTAAATTTTGATTTAATATATTCTAGTTCTCTTACACTATTATCATTTTTTTTCTCTTATTGTTAAATATTTCTGCAGGATGTGGTGGCACATACCTGTAATCCCAGTATTTGGGAGGATCATAGGTTCAAAGCCAGTCTCAGCAACTTAGTGAGACCCTGTTTCCAAATAATAAATAAAACAGGGCTGGAACTAAAGCTGAGAGGTATAATACCCCTGGGTTCAATCCCTAGCACCACAAAATAAATAAATATCAATCAATAAATAATTCTAATAACTTTATTTTTCTAGATACTTTCATTTTTCTATTATTTTTTGTTTTTCTTGGTGTTGTAACATTTATTAGCACTTTTTATGCTAGTTAAATTGATCAATTTTGATTAAGTAATGGACATTGTGTTTGAAAACATTGTGGAAATAACTAAGGTCTGGTAGGATATTCTATTTCTCTAGAGAAGAATTACAATTGCCTTCAACTAGCAGACAAGACCATAGCAGCAAAACAGCTTCATCTAATCATACAAATTAAGGTGCTCTTAAACAGCTTCCTTCCCTGTGAAAGCACTTGCTTGCTGATTGGCTTTCACTCACAGGGTTTCACCCTTTAGAATATTCTAGAAGTAGATTCATTTATGTAAGTTGTCCTTTGTTAGTAGGTCCTGACCTGGACTCCAATTCTCTTTTTTAAACATCCCGTAAATCCAGTGAAGCCAAAGACAGCATTGCTCAACCTCCCAGACTCTCAGTCACATACTCAGCTTTTCCTCTTAAAGTTTCTGGCAAATTTTTAAGGGAAAAGTTGCCCAAAGAGACTCACTACTCTAGACCTTCTCTTTCTTCTTGCTAGCTTGTAAGCTTCCAATGTCATCAAATTGTAGTTGATATCTAGTTACTATTGTCAAGAGGATTGAAGCATATCACCTAGTCTTCCGTTGATGCAAATGTAAATCCCAAATTACTTTTAAACCAAGATAAATTGCTGTTTTTCACATGATAATGGATTCTTTGATATGAAGAGCACTGATGATTCTATATTTCTCAAGAGTATTCTACTTTTAGCTAAAAAACCATTACCCTGCATGTAGACTAGTGATTACCAGCTGTTTGGAAGGGGAGAATCAGGGAGTCTGAGTTTGATCCATACGCATGGTATGAATGTCTTGAAATATCACAGGAACTCCATTAATATGTGAAATTCATTTACATCAATCAAAAATATTTTTAAAAGCATTCTGCTGTTGTTTCTATGGTTTCTCTTTCAAGGTTCTTACATACACCCTGTAAATTTTGATTTTAGACTTTCTAATTTTAATAATCTAGGGATTGTCTTTTTTTCTTTTTGAAACATGTCTTTGAATGTTAAACAGCTTCCATTCAAGCTCTACAAAAATGACAAATTGACATATGACATGATAATGACAGATTTATGCTATACATGAATTAGACACCAGTGTTCAGTGGCTTTGACATTTCTTTCACTTTCTTATAAGGACTAGGCAATTTCATCTACCTTCAATTGGCACAACATATGTAATTGTGTCAACTCACATTAATGTGATTAACAAGTGAATAACTTTGACCAGATTTACATATGAATACAAAAAAGCAAGTATGTCTTGATTGTTATCTTAAACAGTGATTAGAAAAAAATCTGATGTTAGATAAGTTAAATTGTGAGAAGCACATCTTAGACTCTAAAATACATTATTTTCATGGTCTACTTTGTGAAATTCAGCCTGGTCATTCATTTGATTATTCATTCTCTTAAAAAAAAAATCTTTGTTCTGAGCTAAGGAAAAGCATAGATCTAGAAGCATACATTGTGGGGACATAGAAAACAGCTACTTTCTCCAAGCAGTTTTTGAATATTGACAAATTTTATGCATGTTAACATTAGTATTATTAGGCTTACCAATGAAAAAAATTGAGAGAAATAATGTCAGAAAAAACATGAGTTACAAAGAAGTTAATCAGTATTATTTACTTGTGCTTGGTACAGATGAGCCCCCATCCACTGATTTAGCTATAAAGACTTGATATATATTATATAAACAGTGCATGATGTAAGATGTCTGCAGGAGAACCCATCACTTTGTTATCATAGTCTGCTTTTCACATATACAATACAAGATCATGGGATGAGCATGATTAATATTTTCAGAACTTTTGTTTTTTTTTAATCACTTGGATTGAAATATCTGCCTCGATTTTATACCTACATTTTAATTCTAACGATATGGATTATTTATAAATAAAATTTCTTATTTCTTATTTTTGGATACAACGTACTCATATGAATTACTCTTAGCTGCTGATTTTGTGACAAATCTAATGTATTAGTTCCGCAAAGTATTTATAGATTTTTAAATTTCTGGTAAATTTTAAATTTCCACTTTAGGCAATTCTTCAAAATTTCAAAAATTTTTATAACCTTCTGAAATCTTAAAAGTAAATATATATAATATACATGCACATATATGTATGTATATTAGATGTTTGGTTAATTTGGAGAAATGAAGATTAAAAAATTACCTTAGACAAATTTATAATAAATTCAATGTACAACCCTGGTCAGCAATTTACTAGAATAGTCAATGTGGCAAGAAATGTTTACATAAAACATTTAGAAATAATGTTAATAAATAGCTTTGGAGTCGATGGGAATTGTGTTTTTGAGTGATTGCAGACTCAGGAAATCATACTAAATAAGATAGTGATGAGCAATAAGTTGGAAAGTTGTTATGCTGTTAATCTCAAAGAGAAGTGACACTCTGGCCTAATTTTGGTTTCATCTGCATGGCTAGAGCGCAGCAAAGCCTGGAGGACCATCTCCATGCTTGCTCTACTCCACCTAATCCTCTTATGTTACCCTCTGGGCACTGAATAAATTACAGCTAATCTACAAACAACAGGAGAATCTATGCAATTTCAGCTTTCCAGAGCAAAGGCAATTTTTTTTTTCTAGGAGGATAACGAGGAAGAAATAATGAACACCAGTCTCCAATAGCTGTTTTCTGAAAAAAGACAAAACTATATGTTCAGTCTTTAGCAAACAATTTTTTGGGGGGACAACATAGAAAAACCAAATTTACTTTGGTCACTAACAAAGATGCTATATTCTGTTACTTAAAATGCTGAAGGAAGAAAACAGTGCATTTTAGGGAACTGAGCTTCATTGGACTGAGACAGTTATCACTGATGGGGCAATATCAGGATATTTCCTGGGATGGCAAGAAAACCTCTGCATCAAGAAAGAGAACTAGTCACACTACATTTAGGAGACTAGTCAAATTAAATTGGAAAAATGTCATAAAATCCTTTTTCCAAATCCAGGGAAGAAATGGCACCCACCTCTGGTTTAGGAATTACTGCAAAAGCTGTGAGGAGGACTTCGAGATTGTCATTTTTAAAAATATGTCCTCTTCACATGTATTTTAGTCACCTCTACTTTTTGTTTGCTTTCTCAGTTGCCTATATCTATTTTTTGCCCACTTTTTAAAGAGAGATTAAGCTTTTTAATTGCTTGTCATATTAACTCTCTTTATATTCTCAGAATGTTAAACATATGCTTGACATGAAATTACAAATTATTTTCCTTCATTTACTTTTAGCCTTTTAATATGTTTATGTTTTTGTTCATAATACAGTTTATGAAATTCTATTTTTATATATCCACAGCAATCACTTTCTTCACAATCTCTGCTTTTGATATCTTATACAAATATATGTTACCACTGAGCTTATATAAATATTCATCTTTTATTCTAGAGATAAATATTAATCTCAATGTTTTTCAGAAGGTTTTCCCAACTTGGTGATTTACACTTAACCTTTAAATCTATTCCAAATTGCTTATGAATAAAATAAGCTTTCAAGTTTATTTTCTAAGGATAGACAATTCTCAATTATGGATAATTCTCTTTTCCAGTGTATATTTTTGGCTCCTTTGTCAAAAATCAATTGACTGTAAGCACGTGGGTCTGTTTCTGAGTCTTCTATTCTGCTCCTTTGGAATATGTGTCTGTTTTTGTGCCAATACCATGCCGTTTTTATTACTGTGACATTGTAGTAGAGTTTGAAGTCAGGTATTGTGGTACCTCCTGCATGGTTCTTGTTGCTAAGAACTACTTTGGCTATCCTGCTATACACTAGAAAAAATGATAACCTCTTTAACAAATGGTGTTGGCCAAACTGGTTAACCATATTCAGGAAAATGAAAATAAACCCCACTAAGCCGGGTGTGGTGGTGCACACTTGTAATCCCAGCATTCGGGAGGCTGAGACCAGAGGATCCGGGTTCGTGGCCAGCCTCAGCTACCTACTGAGGCACTCCAGAACTTAGTGAGACCCTGTTTCAAAATAAAGAATAAAAAATAGGCCTGGGGGTATAGCTCGGAGGTAGAATGCCCCTAAGTTCAATCCCCAGTACTGCAAAAAAAAAAAGAAAAAGAAAAAGAAAATAAACCACACTTTCTCACCCTGCACAAGAGTCAATTCCAGGTGGATCAAAGACCTGCCAGAGACCTTGCCGCTACTTGAAGAGGGCATAGGACCAACAACACTTCAACACATAGGCACAGGTAAAAACTTTCTCAACAAGACCCCCAAAGCACAAGCAACTCAAAGGAAGATCAATACATGGGATTGCGTTAAACTGAAGAGCTTCTGTGCAGCAAAGGAAACTATCAAGAACCTCAACAGAGAGCCCACAAAGTGGGAGAAAATTTTTGCCAGTTACTTTTCTGATAAAAGTCTCATATCTAGGATATACAGAGAATTCAAAAAAATCACAGCTAAGAAAACAAATAACCCAATCAAAATTTGGGCAAAGTTTCTAAATAGACACTTCACAAAAGAAGAAATATAAATGGCCAATAAATGTATGAGGAAATGTTCAATATCATTAGCAATCAGAGAGATGCAAATCAAAACTATCTTGAGATTTCACCTAACCCCAATCAGAATGGAAATCATCAGAACACAAACAACAACAAATACTGGCAAGGGTGTGGAGAAGTGGGAACCCTAATACATTGTTGGTGGGAATGCAAATTAGTGCAACCATTTTAGAAAACAGTATGGAGGATCCTCAGATGAATGGGAATGAACCTACCATATGATCGAACAATACCACTTCTGGGTATCTACCCAGAAGAAGGAAACCAAACCATCAGACCGATGCATGTGTATCTATATTTATAACCACACAATTCACAATTGCCAAACTATGGAAACAGTCAAGATGTCCATCAACAGATGAATGGATTACAAAACTATGGGACATGTACACAATGGAATTTTACTCAGCCATAAAGAAGAACAAAATCATGTTATTTGCAGGGAAATGGATGCAACTGGAAAACATTATGTTAAGTAAGATTAGCCAGTCACAAAGAGTAAAGCATATGTTCTCCCTAATATGCGGATGCTAGGGAGAAAATGGGGCATAAAAGGGTCTCCAGATGAAAAAGGAGAAACCCTCGATAAGCAAAGAAGTTGACTTAACCAAAGGGGATGGATGGAGCGGAGGGACACCCTAATGCACATGATGTACTTTCCCAAATATATCAAGGTCAATCACTAAACTGAACTTGAGAAGGAGGGAGGGCGAGGGAGTGGGGTGGGAATTGAGGAAGGGGTTAAATGAAAAATGTGTGCATATATGCCTTTATCAGTTTGTACCTAACAAAGATGTATGATTACAATGCACCAATTACTATTTAAAAAAGATAATTCTCTCATCTATGATTTACAATATAACCATTACAGTATATTAAATGTATTTTGGTTTTGTCTCTACTCTTCTGTTTTATTGTCTCTCCTCATGGACAAACTAGATTGTTTAAAATTTCTGAAGTATTTAATGTTTTATGAAAAAAATACAATTTAATGTTAGTTATTTTTACCTGTTTTATTAAGGTAATTATATATTATGATGTATGCATTTAAAATGCACAATTTGAGAAGCAATATAAAGGAAAATTACCAGCACAATGACAATGGTAACATATATCTCTAACCCCAAAAGTTCCCACATACCTCTCTGTAATCTTACTGTCTTCCCAGACCAACCAGTCTCCACCTTATTCCTATGCAACCATTGGTCTGCATTTTCTTCTGGCAGAACAGATAGCTTTGAATTTTCTGTGATGGTTAACATTTATTATGTTCTGAGTGGAACAATTAATAACTGAGTCTTAAGAAATGTTTTTTCTTATAGATTCCAATTAAAAAAATCTTATTTGATAGATGAACAATCCATCATTCTTCACTAAGTTATGGAGTGCCTCACTAAGCAGCTGAGACTGGCCGCGAACCCAGATCTTCCTGTCTCAGTCTCTCAAGTACTGGGATTACAAGCATGTGCCACCATGCCCGGCTCATTATTATTTATAAGGTTGAAATTTGTAAACAATTATTAAATGTATAGCAATTGCAAATTGATCATGTAACCATGTACATTCAATATATTTTCCATAAAGCAGTCAATGAAAAGAATTAAGGAAATTGTGCCTACTGGAAGATGATTACATTAGAATATAGTGTGAAAAAACAAATATCAGAGAATTGAGGTATAAAATTTGATGTACCATTTAATTGTAAATACATTTTAATCCTATGCAAAATCAAAGAAAAAATCCAATAAAATTTTTATTTTTTTGGTGAGATAAAGTTAAAATTAGAGGTTGCTATGTGTGTTATCTTCAAATTATCTCTGTGAAACATATAATTATTTCTAAAAATTAAAAGCTGCTTTTCCAACTTAGAGTTATGCTATTGGTCTGCAGGTTATAAAAATGCTATTAAACTTTAAAATTATAAGAATGGTAAACAAAATAAAAAATTATGTAAAAACATTAAAGTTCATATTCGTTATTGCTATTTTATCCTAAGAAAACAATCTTTAATATAAAAATAATTACTAGTTGTCATCTCATTATTATTATTATTATTATTATTATTATTATTATTATTATTTGCAGTACTGGGGATTGAACCCAGGGGCATTCTACCTCCAAGATATACCCCCTATTTTTATATAGCCCTATTTTTTTATTCTTTATTTTGAAACAGAGTCTCACTAAGTTGCGGAGTGCCTCACTAAGTAGCTGAGGCTGGCTGTGAACCCGGATCCTCTAGTCTCAGCCTCGCAAATGCTGGGATTACAAGTGTGCGCCTCCATGCCCAGCTAGGTTTTTTATATACATTAAAAATTGCTTTCAAAAGGATTGTGTTAACTTACAGCTCTGCCAGTAGTATATGAGATTTACCATCTTTCCTCATTCTCTATTACATTAAATTTGAATTTCATTTAATCCTCTAGCTTAACAGATAAAATGATGAATGCAACTTTTTAAATATTAAGTCTGAATATATCCCTCTTGTTGAATTAAATGATTATTTCTTCTCATGTTTTTTCTTTACTTCCTTTGTTATTGTCTATTGTCTTTGAAGTTGTCCCTTAATTGTATTTTCTTTTTTTTTATTGGTGCATTGTAATTATACATCACATTGAGATACAGAGTGATAGTAATATCACTTCTCATGGAACTTTTATCTCTGAATCTCACCCCCCTCCATTACCTTCCCCATACATGTCTTTGAGATTTGCATTGGTAGTTTAATATATTTAGTTAGAGTTATTTCAACTGTTACCTTCTTTAGATCTCTCAATTGTATTTTCAATGCATTTAATGGCATAATATTCTAACATTTAACAATTTTAATTTGTATATATGACTCACCTTGCATATAGAAATATTTGTAAACTAATAAAGAGGTGGAGCTTATAACATCCAATCAAAAAATCAAGTTTAATCTCTAAACTTGACTCCTAACATATCCCTTTAAAACGATCTGGTAGGGTTAAGTATTACTTGCCATTTGGGTGAAATTGTAGACATATGCTATTGACATTTCTGGTCACTTCTCATAAATATCAAGTTCTGGGATTCGTAATGGTAAAAAAAAACTTGCATAATTACTTAAGATTTATAATTATATATATATTAGTCAAACTTCTGAATTCCTATTTTGGGTTAGTACTCCTCTGCTCTAGCTTTGCCCTACTTCTGGTAGGAGGCTTGCGAAATAGAAGGAATATAGATCAATCAGCTCTGTCAGAGTTGGGGTTGAGGTGGACATAACAAATAAAAATGGGTACTTCTAGCTGGGTACTGATTTAAGGCAGATCATCTGGGAGGAATCTCAGATCTGTCATTTATTAACTCTCTGGTCATAGGACAATAGTTACTCAGATTGTACACTGGGTTGGTGAATTAATAAGTATAAAGATAAAGCACTTACAAGAGTTCCTAGAACATAAAAGGGTTTCCTATGAGAACACTGACTTTGTAGACTTTGCCCTGGTAGACACCACATCCTTGCTAGCAAACCATGATGTTCACCTGCTTTAGGATGGTAGTTGGGCTCCAGGAGGAAGGAGAAAAATATTAGGGTAGAAAACATCTGAAAGGCAAAGCAACTTGGTGTCAGTTTCCCCTGTCTGTAGTAGATGTGTGAAGTTGATTTTCACTTTCAGGAGGTCTTTGTGGATCTTCCAGAGAGCATATAAGGGCCCATCTTGTCAACACAGTCCTCACTCAACCTCTGGGAACCCACCATTAATCCCAACCTCTTTCTTTTATGCTCTCTTTGCCCTTCTTTTTATCCTTTGATGGAGTGATTATAATTACTTGAGGCTGGAATACCTGCTTGCTTGGTCCATATTTAGTCATCACAAGTAAACATATTTGATCTGTTGATCTTGGGAACACGATAGCTTCTCAGGTGCAGCCCTTTGTTTTTCAGCAAATGACCTCTTTAGTTGGCTTCTCATCTGTAGATACATTGTCCACGTGTCATTGACTAATCCAACTGTTGTCCTCAAACTATAGAGGCTGTATGAGTTATCCAGATAGTCTCACTGAAGTCCTTCTCCTTCGAGTTTAATTAAGCAGAAAGCAGCCCCCACTGCTTCACTGTGGCATGAATGAAGTGAGATGTGGTAGATATAAAGCAAAAAAAAATTTTCTTAGAAAGAATTCTCAACTCTCTAGTTCTTCTTACAGTCTCTTATATGTTAGAGGCGCATGCTCAGGTAAAGGACATAACTCTGGAGAAACTCTCCTGTGGCTCCTACTTATGTGATCTAACATCTCATTTGAGATATAGAAATAATATCCATTTTCATGGGTCACAGCAAACAGACATAGAAGTGCTATTTAACATATTCTTGTATACAAATTAAATTTATGTTTTAGATATGGTAAATTAATTAGAATCACTATAAAAATTGTTTTTGAAGTAAAAAGCCAAAAACATACACTGGAAAAAAGATAGCCTCTTTAACAAATGGTGCTGGCAAAACTGGTTAACCATATGCAGGAAAATGGAAATAAACCCCACTTTCTCACCCTGCACAAGAGTCAATTCCAGGTGGATCAGAGACCTGGA
>PVLC010042130.1:0-13061 GCA_004027655.1 Graphiurus murinus
TTATTTTTATTCTTTATTTTGAAACAGGGTCTCACTAAGTTGCGGAGGGCCTCACTAGGTAGCTGAGGCTGGCCGAGAACCCGGATCCTCCAGTCTCAGCCTTCCAAATGCTGGGATTACAAGTGTGCCCCACCACGCCCGGCTAAGAACTCAATTTTTAAAAGGATTGGCTGAGAACAAATTAAATTCGTCTTAAAAACAAGCAAGGTATTCAAAACTAGGTCCCATTGGATGGGTAAAATAAATCCACAGAAATAATAGACAGCAAAATAGTGAGCAGTTTCTTAGAGGTAAGCTATCATCATGTGTGAATCCCTATTTTCACCAAAGGGAGGAGAAGGGAGGGTGCTGATTCTTTCATCTCAAGCATTGATAACAGGGGCTTCGATACAATCCTTTAGAAAATTGGAGATCTCCCTGCACTGCAGGACACCATGGACTTGAGCCTTACTCACCTGAAGATGGGAAGGGGTCTGTTGGACAAGGACTACAGAGTCTTTTTCCTATTGATTGGGTGTGATTCTCTGTGGGAGAAAAAACAGTATGGTGCTCTATTAAATCCTGAACCTAGACATCTAAGTAGAGAGAAGTCTAGGGCAGGGGGACTATAATGCTGGGTAGATAGCACATGGAGGAGAGCACAGGTAGAGGCTCATTTGTTTTGATGGTTCCACCTTTATCTCTTTCCATTTGGAAGAAAAAAAAAATATATATATATATTATCTTAAATTAATGAGAAATATATACTCAGTAATTTAAGATAACTCTAAAATATCCAATATTAAAAATTAACTCGGGGTAACAGGAACTATTTAAGAGGCAGGTATATATTCTTCTAAATGGTTTTCAAAAGAATTGCAGCCTAGCTCCTCAAAAAATTAGATCACATTAATCATGTCTTCTTTAGTTTCCAATGTGTATGGTAAATATTTAAACATTTTATATATGTGCACATATGTTTGGTTGTATACCTATGTGCATGGAGAGAGTAAGTGAGAGAGAGAAAGAGAGAGAATGGGAAAGAACATATTTTTTTATTCTCTAGTGAAGGTAAGAATTTCTAAACATAAATTTCTAATATTCTATGCCAAAGATAAACTATTGATCATTGGAATAATATTGAGAAGGATAGATCTCATATGTAACATTTATTAAAGTATTTTATAAGACCTACACTATTGTTCCAGATACTGTTTTGGACTTTTATTAAAATACTTTTTTATATTAAAATGTGTGTGGGTGGTGCTGGGGATCAAATCCTGAACTTTACACATACTAGTTCTTTTTGACTAAAATAGCCAAAAAAAAAAAAAAAAAAAAAAAAAAATCTGCACTCCTTGTAAGTAGAGGGGGAAAAGAGTTCAAATACATGAATTTGAACTGAATCTTTTTGAAAATGTAAACAATATTTGTTACTGTGCTATGAAAAGGAATTGATACAGAAATGATTTTCTCAACATATTTTGTTAAAACTCATGCTCAAATAGCCAACTGTTTGTCTTCTTAGAAACATTAAGATACATTACATGGAATTCTATTGTGTAAGTAGGGAATTCACTAAGAAAAATATAAATATATTTCACTGAATTTGTGTCTAATATGACTACCATAGCAATTATGACTAAAATACTCTCAATAATACTTTGTAAACATTGCTGTAACTATCTGTCTATTTCAAATAAAAATAATAATGGAAACTTCTTTTGGGTCATTGCTGTAATATTTTCAGTACTCTGTCATACCCCTACTGGTAATTTTTCTCACTTCTGTTTTTTTTTTCTTTTTTTGCAGTACTGGGGATTGAACTCAGGGGCATTCTACCTCCGAGCTACACCCCCAGCCCTATTTTTTATTCTTTATTTTGATACCGGGTCTCACTAAGTTGCGGAGTGCCTCACTAGGTAGCTGAGGCTGGCCTTGAACCCGGATCCTCAGGTCTCAGCCTCCCGAATGCTGGGATTACAAGCCTGCGCCACCACACCCGGCTTCACTTCTGTTTTTAACAAGAATTACCACTAGAGAATTTTCACTTCTGTTTTTGTAACGAGGTATCTAAAAACATACAAATTAATTTTTATTTTTCTAAATAAGTTTATAGAAAATACAACAATTCATATTTAAGAGCGATAGCAAGTTAGTATAAAAATAAAATGATAGAAAGAAAGATTGAATTTGAGGACTCTTTTTTCAGAGTTTTCATTTTTACTTTCCTCTTTTGCTCCTTACATCTTGACATATACTCTGGGCCTTCAGTCAGCTTAGAAGGGATTTCTTAGATGAAAAGGAGATCTACACATTAGCTTTAATTTTATCTCTAGTGCTCACTGATCCCCAGAACAAATATTAACTCCTCTGGAGAAGTCAACCATATGAAAAGAAAGCCCTTCTAAATTATATTATGTACTCACACAATTTTTAATAAGTCTGTATGGAAAATTAGAAACCCATCACATTAGAGAATGATAGACATATTTAAACTAGTCTTCTTGGGAGAATTGAGAATTTCTCATTTTAAAGTTGTTCATAGTTTAGTTATTGCTTCTGTATCATATGCAAAGTTTAAATTTGATGCAAAAATCACATATACAGGACAGCATGGAATTTATGCAAATATTCTATAACTATTTCCTGGCATCAAATAACAAAATGATATAAAACAGCTATTTTGACCATCTGTCTTCACGGAATATAAATATTTAGTGCAAATCTTCACACACACACACACACACACACACACACACACACACACAATGACACAGAGATTTTGGCATTATAAAATGTATTTTGTAGCTCTGTGTGGTGGTGCACTCCTGTAATCGATCCCAGTACTTGGGAGGCTTAGGCAAGAAGACAGCAGCTTCAAGGCCAGTCTCAGCAACTTAGCAAAGCTCTCAGCAACCTAGTGAGAATCTGCTTCAAAATAAAAAATACAAAGTCTAGGGGTGTAGCTCAGAGGTAGAACACCACTGGATTCAATCTCCAGTACTACTTACAAAAACATATATTTCACATTCAATTTCAGACAAAATTTGTACTATTTTATTAAATTGATATATGCATCTGATCAAGAATGTTTGAATGTTTGCAATCCTATTGCTTGACATCCATGTCACAGGTCTCTGACACAAGGTACCTTGAATAGAATGAGATAAGGATGAAGGAGCTAAAGGGTATGTTTATCTAGTGTCAGATTTTTGGAAATGATCAGATATTTGGTGTTTATTTTAAATTATCAGAGGTGACCAGATATTTTCACAATGGTGCTATTTACTCATTATATCAGGTTGTCTGTCAAGTAGTCCTGGATCAATAGAGCTCATCCTGAAGATAAGGTGAGAGGGTAACCACAATCCACAGTCTCAGCTTCATGGAATTGGCAGTGGACTTGTATCTAACAGTTCTAACTCAGTTTGTTGCTTGTGACATGAAAAGGCTGTACAGACTTATAGGAGCTCATTGACAGGTAGAGAAAGCATCTGGAAGTTTTACTGAAATGTTCAGTTTCACTGTGGCTGTTTTGACATTATGTAGACAATTCTACTTTCAGTATATTCATCACTGCTCTGTTTTCTTTCCTGTGATCTCTCAAAAGTAAATTGAATTTTGTTGAAAACTGGTTAAAATCCCTATTATTTATTCAGTATTACATTCTTATTCCAAAAACTGTCTATGCTTAAGTTGAGATCTTTAATGAACTTGACCAACATAATTTGGAAGATTCACATAAAGCTAAAAGAAAATCGATTACATTTATTTTTGCTAACAGAAAGATCAATTTCATGGGTCCATCAAGAACTGAAACTTTAATGATTTTTACCGAATTTCTTATTTTTCTATTTCTTACTGCTTCTTCACTATTATCTATGGTTACTTTCATCATTTAAGATATATGTATATATACTACAGACTGAACCCAGAGGCATTGCACCTCCAATTTATACTCCCAGCCCGATTCTATTTTTTAATTTGGAAACAGAGTCTCACTAAGTTGCAGAGAGCCTCCCTAAGTTACCAAGGCTGCCTTCAAACCTGTGATCCTCTTGTCTCAGCCTCCCAAGTACTGAAATTACAAGCTTTATCTATGGCACCCAAAATAACAGAAACATATAGTCAGCTCCAAATCTAAAGCCTTATTCTCCATTTCTCTATTTTTATACTTTATATATGTTCAAGAGCTATTATTACAGTACTATTACAAATATCACATAGATATTATAGTTCAAGAATGCAGATAAAATAATAGAAAGTACATTCATTATCAAACACAAATATGAATCCAATATTGTTGTCCTTCAGAATTTTGGTTTGATCTGACATACTCAGTGTCTATTTTGTAGGAAAAAGGAACAAGCAAAGATAGTTAAAAGAAAAAAAAAGTAGAAGCATACAAGGAAAAATAAGAAGGAAACAAGATGATATATGGTAAGAATGCTAATGGGCCATTAATTTTATTAATTGTCAAGTAAAAGTCCCTCATAATAATATCTAGTAATTACTGGAATTTAAAGGTCATATTATCTTGTTAGTCTTCATTTTTGGGGGGGTTAGTCAATAAGAATGTCCATAGTTAGCTTTTCATGTGAACTGAAGAGAGAAGAAACTATTGGTACATTTGTGTAAAACATTGTAGAATTGAAAATTACCTGGAAAATATTTTAATACTTTTTTGTTTTACTAGAAAACAGATTGCCTTAGCTGGGCATGGTGGTGCATGACTAGTTCTTGGGAGGCTGAGGCAGGAGAATTGCAGGTGCAGGTGCACGTCAGCCTCAACAATTTACTGAGATCTTGTTTCAAAATAAAAAATAAGATAAGGCTGGGGGTGAAGTTCAGAGGTAGAATGCTCCTGTGTTCAAGCCCCAGTAGCAGAAAAAAATAAGGAAAGGAAGAAAGAAAGAAAGAGAGAGAGAGAGAGAGGGAGGGAGAGAGAGAGGGAGGAAAGGAGGAAGGAAGGATGGAAGGAGGGAAGGAAGGAAGGAGGGAAGGAAGGAAGGAAGGAAGGAAGGAAGGAAGGAAGGAAGGAAGGAAGGAAGGAAGGAAGAAAATAGATTGCCTTCACAATGTTTCTTGTTTTCATTTTACTTCTTTTGAGTGTGTGTTTGTTTTCAGTTTTTATTTATATTTGATGAGTTTTCTCTGGGGAGTGGAATTTTTAAAAATATTTTGAGAAAAGATTATATTTATGTCATCTTAAAAACTTACGTCACTCATTTGATTCAGAACAAAATTTGTCACAGTGGCAATATTGTAAAAGGAGTGCTACTAATATTGTATGTTAATAAATATTGGTAAAACCTGCAATTTGGGACATATTGCATTCTCTAATAGCATATTATTATTCTTTAAACAATATGTCCCATCTTTAAATATGATGCAAAGGAAATAATTGTGAGATAGGAAGCACTAAAATAAGACGGGAGGTGAAACTGTTGGTTTGTGCCCTGCAAATTCTCCTGACTTAGATGCCTGTAGCACCTTTCTTACATTGAAACCCATGGAAAATTTTCTTGTTTCAGAGAGAGAATTTGATAGCTATACTTTCTAGACAGGATGATATTTATTTAACAACATTTATTATTATGGTCTCTATAAGTTTCTGTAACTCAGAAAAAAGAAACTGAAGTAAATTAAGGAAATCCCATTTGACCCATATTCTTAAAGGTTGTTATCAGTGAGAGCATTTTTTATTGCCACTAGGGGGCAATTTTATATTAGACATTTTGTTTCTCTACTCCCACTAAAGAAATCTCGAAGGTACCAGCCTTGAATTATTGACAAAGTGAGTTTTGAAGACATAAATTCTGATGTCTGTTGTCAGTGTCAGCCTTAAACC
The DNA here is from genome assembly GCA_004027655.1 of Graphiurus murinus. Classification (NCBI taxonomy): domain Eukaryota; kingdom Metazoa; phylum Chordata; class Mammalia; order Rodentia; family Gliridae; genus Graphiurus; species Graphiurus murinus. The sequence goes on from PVLC010042130.1 coordinate 5,834, forward strand.
TATTTCAGTAATAGACAGGTCTTTAGAGCCAACAGAGATGAAGAAGTTAGTACCTGTTGAAACTTTCTAGAAGGAGATTGTCTTCTAAGATGGAGAAGATAATTGTGTCATGGAAAGAAGAGGACTTAGTCAAAGCAAAGTCTCTTGAGAGTGGCTCTGTTTGAATTACTCTGAGCCATGCTTAGATTTAGAAGCCCATAATACAGCTTCAAGAAAAAGCCCAAGGGTATATTATGGTCATTTTTTTTTGTAAAGGTGATTTAAATGTTTTATTATAACATATTTTTATGATGCTGTTTTTTGTACAGTAATAATATCTCAGGAGGCTCCATACAATTTTTATAAACAAAAGAAATTTCATGATTTTAAATACTGCTTTATTATGAATCAAGGTACTTTCATAAACTCAAGGAGTGTGTTCAGTGTACATCTGTATTTGCTCGGCTTAGCTAACAGCAGGCCTGTGGAGTCTCCTTACATCGAAACCCTTTCTTCTCAGGGCCATTGTTTATCCTGACTAAGCCCTAAGAAGCCCCTCTCTCCTGAAGATCATAGAATCTCACCACTGTTATCAAAGTCTCACTACCAGTTGCTAATTCCTCATTTCATGGTTACACAGCTACGATAAGAGAGGATCAAGAGGCTTTCTTTAAAGAAAGACAAAGAAAAAGAAGGAAGATTCACATGCAACATGAACTCACATGCCTACACACACAACTTCATGTAGGAATCAAAAGGAAGGAAAGGCACATACTTATGAATCCTCTGTGCTTTCAATAACAGCATAATAAAAGAGTTGCAGTCAATTATCTCTGTTTTAAGTGGAACGCCAAGATCCAATCAACTCATCTTAATTGCTTTTGTTTTAATATAATTATCTTATTTTTTCTGCTATCCAAAATTTTGCTTTCTCTTAACTCAAAAATAATTATATGTGGAACTAGTGCAGTCTGTTTTATTCTTGTTTATATAACAAGCAAAATTGGTAGTAAAAATGATTCTAGATTTTAGTAATTTATTTTAATTTACATGTTACTGGTTGCCAGAAAAAATAAAAACAAATTGACTGATTGGTTATAGGTAATCATTAGTATAGGTATCAGTTGATAGGCTGAGAGGTTAATGCATTGCTATTACAAAAAATATTTATGGGAATTATCATTAAATTTTGGTCTTGGTGAGTTATTTTTAGGGAAAATTACAGTTGAAACATGCTTGTACAAGAAGTACACTTTAAACACAAGAAAAATGTTCTCTGTGGAGAAAGCAATCTGGTAAATCTTTGACTGGCATTTGCTTATCAATGTATTAGAAAGTGTTTGTCTTGGATTGCAGGAGGTTGGAAGATCTGTCATTTACTTTTGTTGGCAACACAATCACTTGTAGTTGAAACTATGTGACTACATTTGGCTCTTCTGAATAAAATGTCTCCCTAAGAGTGGAGAACAAAATATATATATGAATTGCTGATCACAAATGCAATATGTATCAATTACTAAAAATTAAAAAGTAAATGAAAGCAGCAAAAGGACATAGATGTCACTATTTTAGAAACTACCATTATACATCAATTTCTTTTATGCATGTATTTTATGTTCATGTAATATAATTTTTAAACAAATATATTCAATATGTAATTATATTCCAGATCAAAAATGTTACATATAGTAAATTAAAGTAGCAATTTAATTCATTAGACTATATTTTATTAGACTATAAATATATAAAATATATTTTATATATTTATAAAATACCAAAATATTATTATAAATATGAAATAGAGTTATACATGTTAAAAGACTTTATAAATAAAAGTACCATGTGATCTTATTACTAAACCTCCATGAGTTTTAAAGCTTGCCTAATTCACTTGTATCATCCTAGAACCCAATGTAAGGACTGGCATAAAATACATATTCAGAAAGAGTTTGTTGATATAATATTGTGAGGATTTTAATTGAGAGCTCATCAATTCTCGGAGATATATACAATAGTGTTTAAAATTTTAATGGACCCTAGAGTTTGGACTTCTTAAAAGTGAACCCTTAAACCAGGCGTGATGGCGCACGCTTGTAATCCCAGCATTCGAGAGGCTGAGACTGGAGGATCCGGTTTCGAGGCCAGCCTCAGCTACCTAGTGAGGCACTCCACAACTTAGTGAGACCCTGTTTCGAAATAAAGAATAAAAAAATAGGGCTGGGGGTGTAGCTCGGAGGTAGAACACCCCTGAGTTCAATCCCCAGTACCGCAAAAAAAAAAAAAAAAAGTGAACCCTTAAGTTTGTGGATTGAAAGTCATGTGAGATTAAATAGGAACAAAACCAGTAAATAAATGTATTCCCCACATTCCCCCCAACATCAGCTGAAAGTCTGAAATCTAGTTTAAAGCCTTAGCAGACATTTTTAAAATAGAGATATAGAGGTTGGTGATAATAATTCTCTACGAAAATGGTTACTTACAAAATGCCACCAAGTATCGATTTATTGGATGCATAACCTTTCTTAAATGATTGTTTGGAACCTCTGGAAATTCAGTGAAGGGAAATGTAGTAAAGATACTTCTCTTGGGTGATCATTTGTGCTCACTAGATGTTTGTCTGTATGACAGCTTTTGATAATTGTTAAAAGAAAATCATGGCAGTTAAACATACCCATATATCAGAGAAGAAAACCAAAGTAGGAAATATTAGATTACATGTCAGCTCTAATTATTACAAGTGCTCATTGCAATACATTATCAGGTAAATAAATGCTACTATACATGTAGGAGATACCTAATATAAACTACTTTAGCCCAATCCCTTGGTTCTCTAGAAGAGATGGTCATAGTTCATCCTCTGTGCTGGTAATCAAAAGTGCATAGCTTCCTTGATGAACATTTGAAATTGTACATAAATCACGTTGCATTGCATGGTTGTCTTGTTCTACCTTCCCAAGTGATAATTATAATTTACTTGATAATTTTGGAATAGATTGGGCTTCATAAAGTTAGCAAAGGCAACTTAGAACTCTTTAAATCTGGGTCCAATGTATTAATTTTAGCTGTTGATTATAGAATCCCTGTGACATGCATTGTATTCTATAGTCCATAGTCTTTCTTATCCATACAACTACTGGCAACACAAACTTACAGATAAAAATATAACATTTTAAATAATTCCCTGCCAATAATATTTTTCTGGGAAGAACTTTGGATTTTGTAAGTATAGCTATTGTTTCAAATTCAGCAAGCAAAATAAAAGAATGATCTTGTGTGTGTGTGTGTGTGTGTGTGTGTGTGTGGTATACTGGGGTTTGAACTCAGAGACATTCTACCTCTGAACTAATCCTCAGTCCTATTTTATTTTATTTTGAAACAGAGTTTCACTATGTCGGTAAGAGCCTCACTACTTGCTGAGGCTGTCCTTGAACCTGTGATCTTCCTGTCTCAGCCTCCCAAGTATTGGTATTACAAGCATGGGCCACCACACCCAGCTTTTCTGAACTTTTATAGAATATATGTTTTGTTTTTAAGTGAGAAAGAAAGATAAGGGTTTAAAATACATACAGGCTGTATTCAGGTACAATCTTGAGTACGAAGATTTTTATACAATCTTGCAAAGTTGCTGAGGCTGTCCTGGAACCTGCAATCCTCTTATCTCAGCCTCCCAATAACTGGGAAATGGTAATACACCACCACATCCAGTTAGGTTGTTAAATTGTTAAGTGTTTTGGTGAAGGGGAATTTCAAAGAAGTCTCTTAAAGGTCTGAAGAAAGTAAGAAATGAACCTCACATACGTCTGAGGAAAGAGCATTCTTTCAAAGTGAAGGTTCAGAGGCAGGACTCCCCCCGCCCTAGTTCATGGAATATTACCGAGGCTATTGTAGCAGTCACTGAGGAAGTGATAGAAACAACGATTAATCAGAATGGCTATAGAGGCTGAAACATATGAGCCTTGTCACTTCAGGTGATTGGATTTCTACTATGAGTGTGAAGAGAAGCCATTTGAATGGGTTGCAGGAAGGAGTGGCATGATTTGATTTGAGTGTGTTTCTCCTTGACTCTGCAGAACGACAATAGAATCATAGAGACCAGTTGGGAAGCTATTGCAATAACCCAGGCTCAGACCAGGGTGACAGCAGGACAGGTGCAGTGAAGTGGTTGACATATACATTTGGAAGATTGAGCTATGCCCACAGATTGAATGTTGAAGTTAAAGAGAGAGAAGTAAGGCACAACTCCAAAACTTTTATTTGCAACAAGTGAAAACAGAACTGTTGTTCCTGAAATGGAGGTAAAAGGCATATAATAGCAATTCAAATTTAATAATTCATTTTGGGGCACTAAATGTGAGATTTATATTAATCATTTGGCTGAAGGTGTTAAGTGTGAGCTGAGGAAAGAACTGGAGCATGGCACAGTCAGCATACAGCTTGTGTTTCAATCTGTGAGACTGGATGAGATGAACAACAGACTTGAATGAAACATACAAGAGACCTCAGGATTGAGATTGGGGTGCTCCAAAATTTTGGGTAGAAAAAAATATGGTGAAATCCACAAAGGAGACTGAGAAGGAATGCTCCAGGAGATAAACACAGGGGGAGAACATTGGGTGTTCTAGATGCCAAGAGAAAGAAAGCCTTTCATCTTCCTTCAAATATCTCACACACTGGCTATCAGATATAGTGCTCTGTCCAAGAGACCTGGGATTCTTCATTTAGAACCATCAGGAAAACACTGAGTCGGGAAGAAAAGGTTTCAGATTTTCTCAGGTATGCTGATATGATGGTAATCTCAAGCCCTTTTCTCGAAATATTAGCAACAAGTATTTCACAAATGACAAATTGACTTTTGGAGCTATACTTTAAGAAGTAAGTTGAAATGAGCAGGGCTGCATATTTTATTAAATGTTACTGTCAAAAACCTTTGTTTTGTTTTTGTGGTACTGTTTTTGTGTTGACTGAACCCAGGGACATTCTGCCTCTGCGCTACATTACCAACTCTCTTTATTTTGAAACAGTCTCTCTGTAAGTTACTGAGGGTCTTGCTGAATTGCTGAAGTTGGCCCTGAGCATACACACAACCTGTCTCAGCCTGCCAAGGACTGAGATTACAGGCATGTGTCATCACTGCCTGGCAATCATCTGTATAGAACATCCGCACACCCTTGTCAACAATTGCAAATGAACAATAAAGGTGCTTGGTGTGGTGTTGGAGATACTCAGATTATGGGAGTGGGAAAGATAGAAGATGAGATAGTCAAGAAAGTATTTCTATAGGAAGTGACATGTAACATATTAGTCTAAGAAACTGAATCACAGTTATTGAGAAAGGGAGAAAGAATATTTCTGACAAAAAAGAAATTTAAAAATAATTTTTAAAAGAACTCAGCATGTATAGCAAAGGGCAAAAAGTCCATAGTTTTCCCTAAGGAATACTTTTGTGAATCTCCCTTCTACTTCTTGCTATTATGGCCCTCACTCGTGTTCAGGCCTCTTATACCACATGGCACATGATCCAGATTCCCAGTGATTTTTATTATTTTTTTCTATCTTGCTTTTTTGAGAGTAATAAAAATTAGAAAGTCTTTTTTTAGGGGCATTTTACCTCTGAGCTACACCCCCATCCTCTCTCTCTCTCTCTCTCTCTCTCTCTCTCTCTCTTTCTCTCTCTCCTTCCCCTTCTTTCCTTCCTTCCTTCCTTCCTTCCTTCCTTCCTTCCTTCCTTCCTTCCTTCCTTCCTTCCTTCCTTCCTTCCTTTCTTCTTTCCTTCCTTCCTTCTAAAACTGGGTCTCCCTAGGTTTCTGGAAGTCTTGCTAAGTTACTGAGGCTGTCTTCTAACCTGCAATATACTCCTATCTCAGCCATCCAAGTATTGAGATTATAGGTGTATGTCACCACACCAGGCAAGGACCGTGTTTTAAACATTTTTATTCTGAAATTTATATTTCCTAGTGTATAAATCCTCATCATTGAAAAACTGGAAAAGCTGTATGAATTTGAATTTATCATTTAACCTTTCTATTATTAAGACTAACAGTGATGTCCCCTTTACTAAGAAAAATCAAGATTATACCAGTTCTTTTGGTGCAATTCTTAACCTTGTCTTCTTTAACTTGCAAAAATGTTCCATTTAGATAATAAATTATATTGTCACTGTATCTATGAGAAAATAAATATAGAAATACATTAAGTAGTAACAAATTTAAGGTAAAATCCTCAAGCAAATATTTTTAATTGTTAAAGATGTCCACTATTTATATGAATTTATTATGAAAAATCTAGACTTTAGGAAGAGCAAGTCCATCTGATGAGAAAGCAATTTATCTTGGGTCACTAAAAGCCAGACTTTAGGCAAAGGAGATTAGAAGGGTAAAATTTCATCAATCTGTCACCCATGAGTTTTTGTTTGATTTGGAATTTACTCCTACAGTTTTTTAACAGCATCATCTTCAAAACCCAAATGATACTTTTCAGCTAAACAATCCAATAGAACTAACATAATGCATCTAGTAATGTCATCATTTTCTTTTAGAAAACACTTACATTAAATCTTGTGTTTTTAGGAAATGCTGTTACTTAAGGAGAATTATGTCATGTAAGAGAGTTGCATTTCAATACACTATAATTTGAAACTGATGTAGAATGTGTCAAGAGCCATTCACTTCTCTGAAACCATTTTGTCATATAGTGTTCTTTTTTATCTTTTTTAAATATATGGTTTCATCAATCTAATCACAAATGCATATCATAAGTAGTCTTAGAGTGATAATTTTTAATTTTATTAGATAAAATGATAAATGAAATAATTCATAACAGAAATAATTTAAAATTTCTGTGTATTTTCTGTTACTTTTCAAATTAATGTATGTACTTATCAAAATTACAGTGTAAGTTAATAGAATAGGTAATAAATACTCTAGGTTAATATATTATTTAATTTTTCCCTTGGAGTTCTATGAAATTTAAATTTTATATATATTTTACACAAAGAAATACAATATCTTTTTATTTTGATTTTTGCAATTTTAAATTAATTTAGATCTCTTAAAATTAATTCCAATTTAAATTCTTATGCTGTAATATAAAACACAACTTTATCCAAAGAGAATCTGTGGAGTTAAATTTCTGCTTCCTCAGCCATGACATACTTTGATAGAATAAGCCTGTTTAGTGAAAATGGATGGCTTCGAAACAAAGTATTTATTTATTTATTTTTAAGTATTTAAAAAGTATTTTATTTATTTAT
>PVLC010042131.1:0-13116 GCA_004027655.1 Graphiurus murinus
AGTGAAATTATTTTTATGGAGGTGCTGATTTTGGTCATTACTGCCTGACCTGGAAGTTGTAGAAAAATATGATTTGATAAGCTGGATCTTCCATTTCTATTCCTAAAGATATTCTGAGGCTCTAAAGTTTATTACACAGAAGTACAAAAGCTTTCAGAGAAAGGGAAATAGCACATCTTTCCTAAAGAAAAAGTTACTTTGTGCTGAAAACTGGTATTTCTATTCTAGGAAACTTTAATCCGACTGGCTCTGTATGTGAAATAATGGGCCCAAGAGTCAACAGACGTTTTCCTCCAATAGCAAAGGTTACAAGCCTTTGGGTGTCCATACTTGAGCTGTTTTGGCTTTCAGGGTATATGCTCTCCATCCAAAAAGCCTTTCTGTGTGGCAGCTGCTGTTTTTCCATCTGTCAAAACACGATATATTTCAAGGGTAAGGGTGGCATACTCAAATGTTGAATTTGAACAAGAATCTTGAGAAACCTACTTTTACAGACAATTGAAAAATGTCATTTGTTCACTTCAAGTAACAACTTGAAGAGGGTTGTCATTGTTGAGATTGTTTAAATATGTTATTTTTCCCTAAAAAATGCCAGAAGAAGTAATTAAATTATGCTTTTAAATGATCATTAAAGTATGCAAGAATACTTACTTTTTGAGTAGTTAAAAAACATGAATGGGTGAAAAAAATTGAATATTATAGCAGCATAACTAAGAGTCTAACCAATTATAATTATGCCCCTGCCAAATCTTGTCTTTACCACTACCACTACCTTGCATTTTAACTCAAATATAATAATTTGAGACCTGTTTCTCTGTGTGTATATATTTATTATTACTAAAATGCATATATAGAAGATATGGGACACTCTCTAACATCCAAAGAGAAATTAGAAAGGGCATCAACATTAAAGACGGAGAATATTTGGTATAGCTGGGTATATAAAAATACCAAGTATTTAGAGTGCATGTACTGTCTCTTCCTCAGTTTTACTGGATAACTAATTGTTATAACCCTTCAAAAGCTGTTTCACAAAACAGTGAAGAGTTTTATTTTTATAGCCAAATTATCAAGGCTTGAATCTGGAGTAAAAGCATTGTGGGTCGTGTGAATTTAGTTCATTTCTCTCTACCAGTCTTCTCTTATATAAAATGTGAATAACATATATCTTACAGAATTATGCTGTGTGTTAGTTATATTAGTAAGTGCAAAAAAGAAGAGTACATAGCTTATTTTAAATAATGAGTAAATGTTAGCAAGTATTAATATTAGTGAATGTTAATAGTACACACAGCCGGGCGTGGTGGCGCACGCTTGTAATCCCAGCATTCGGGAGGCTGAGACCGGAGGATCCGGGTTCGAGGCCAGCCTCAGCTACCTAGTGAGGCACTCCGCAACTTAGTGAGACCCGGTTTCAAAATAAAGAATAAAAAATAGGGCTGGGGGTATAGCTCGGAGATAGAGTGCTCCTGAGTTCAATTCCCAGTACCGCAAAAAAAAAAAAAAAAAAAAAAATAGTACACACAGCTCTTAAACTATATATTCCTTAGATTATAATCTGTCAAGAGCATAAGACCTTCTTTAAATACTCATAGTTGTACTTCTTGCTACACTCCCAGTAATATTCTCTTTGACTAATTTTACCTATGTTCATATATAAATTTGAAATTTCTTAGTACATTTAAAACACTGATGAATACAAAGTTATGTTTAAGCTTGTGCCATTTCAAGATCTCACTAAGCATTGTATGTTCAATGATTAGTATAAATGTGGACATATGTTCCAATATTTTATGATACATTAGACATTTTTAATTTAAATTTTTCAATTAATTTAGCTCTGATATATTTATAAAGCTTTCTTCTTAAAGTAAAATCATATAGTTTAAATACATTGAATTATTTCAAATTCCAAGAAACATAAAATTTTATAACATAAAATATACTTTTTATGGTTATTATTTAATTATGTTATTCTATGTAACTGAAAATAAATAAAATGAGTAAGAATTAAATGTTTTAATTTCCTAATCATTAAACCTAATTGTTAAAATTTTTCTTATTTTTTCCAAATATCATATAATGCTTTTATTTACTCAAAAAAATTCCTAGGAATATAATTATAATCACAATCTGTAAGGCATTTCTAGAGGCATTTTTAAAATTAGTAGTAACAAATAGAATATCATATTATCAATTATTGATGAGGTACTCATTCAGTATTGGTTATTAAGGTTTGTGGCTAAATTTTGTGTTTATAACAAATGTTTTTCTTCAATAAATATAATAAGTAATTGCAGGTACCTTAGTATACTCATTTATTTAGTATTGGTTTACTTGAATTACTATGTTTATGCTATATTTTATTTATCTATACCTGTTTAACTTTTTAACTTTATTATCTACACTTCTTTAACTTTTTAAACTATATTAACTTTTACACTTAAACAAAGTTCCATATTTATCCTTGTTATTTCTTATATTACAGGTCTGAATTTTCATAAAAAATTTCTACAACAAATTTTTATTTATTTATTTATTTATTTATTTATTTATTTATTTATTGCAGTACTGGGGATTGAACTCAGTGGTATTCTACCTCTGAGCTATACCCCCAGCCCTATTTTTTATTCTTTATTTTGAAACAGGTTCTCACTAAGTTGTGGAGTGCCTCACTAGGTAGCTGAGCCTGGCTGCTAACCCAGATCCTCCAGTCTCAGCCTCCCAATGCTGGGATTACAATTGTGCACCACCACTCCAGGCTAAATTTTTTTACTTTTATAAAAATCTCAAAAAATCCTTTCTGTATTCAACATTCTATAACTAGTGCGTAAGTCTATAGTACTCAAAGCTTCCAGTTAAGTTTTAAACTTACTTATGGACTGGCTTCATGTAAGGATTTGCTAAATGACTAGAAACCTAAGAAGGCAAGCTAGACATTAATTTAATGCTCAGGTTTTGAGAATACTGAAGAACAAGGCAGTTTAATGATTATTTTAATTTCAATTTAGTAGCAAAAATTGATCTATTAAACTGAACAATGAGAAGCCATACAAAATTATTCAATAAGAAAATATCCAATAAGAGGACAGAAATGAACATATATACATGAGAGAGAGAGGAAAGATGAGTTTATATCATATATATATATATATATATATATATATATATATATATATATATATATGATTCTGAGTGACCATGTAATTCATACCTTAGAAGATTTTACTAAATGAGTAAAATGAGACTGGATGGTTACTCCTAACTGCACAGAAGAAATTGGGGTAAAAAAGTGAAAACATCAAATGTTCAGCTCAAGTTAATGCATAAATGACTTGGAAGCTTCTATATTTCCTGAAATTTATCCTATTCCTCATAGTTACTAGGCTGAGGTCTGAAAACAAACAGAGTCATATTGTGTGAGTAAATGGATCATAAAACACATAGAATTCTCAACCATTTCAGCAGACTGTCTGGTTAAGATGAAGGTATTGGTTAGCAAGGAATAGAATCCAGAAAAAAAATGCAAATGGGGCCTAAGGGTTTATTCCAGTGAAGCTAGAGATGTCAAACTCCTAAACTCTACTGAATATTTTATGTATCTGTGGCATCCCTTCCACCACTTCTACTTGAAAAGATTACCCTCCTTTACTGAACAAATTATACCAGCCTCCTGTAAGGAAGATGCCCTTTAAGACACTAATAGTACTCCTTAGGTTCCATTCTAGAGCCAATTTTTAGACTCCGAACTCTTTGAATGAAGAATATGACAGTTCTGCTTGATGAAGATCCCAGCTACATTGTTAAAAATTTAAGTTGATCTTCCTCCTAGGATTCTCCAAAAAGACATATAGCCTTATACCAGCATTATCATAGACTAAGGAAAAGAAAATATTCACATGCTTTTAAAGATTCCTGGACATTGACACTCATTATAGGAGATCCAAATGTCAATATAGGCCATCAATGAAAGTAAGGGCTTATGGAAGTCAAGTGATCAATGGAGGTTTAGCTCAGGTCCATCTCATAGTGCTCCCAGTGAATCTCTGAACCCACCTTCTGTTTTTCCATAGTTCTTGAGTGTATAATTCAAATAGCCATACTTAGCAACTAGTACTGTCTACACATTGGTTCCCTTACCTGTGAAGTGAAAGCAATTTCTATGAATCACCATGTAGACCCAATACAATTGCCTCTAATTAGGGAAAGAATAAACAAAAATCCATATCACATTTGTAGAGGCATCTTAGAGATTGTCATCATCAAGGACTTGGACTACATAAGGGTGCTAATTCTTTTTTTTTTTTCGGTACTGGGGGTTGAACTCAGTGGTATTCTACCTCCAAGCTATACCCCCAGCCCTATTTTTTATTCTTTATTTTGAAACAGGGTCTCACTAAGTTGTGGAGTGCCTCACTAGGTAGTCGAGGCTGGCTGCGAACCCGGAACCTTCGATCTCAACCTCCCAAATGCTGGGATTACAAGCGTGTGCCACCACACCTGGCATGGTTGCTAATTCTCACAACATCTTTATTCAACTTTCCTTATTGTCCTGCACAGAAAACAGATTTTGGATAATGACAATAAGTTTTTTTATAAATTTAATCAAATAATGACTGTAATTGTAGCTATTATTCCAGATGTGTTTTCATTTTGTTAATAAATTAACACAATCCCTAGTACATAGTATGGAACTACTGATATGAAAAGAATTTTAGTTTTATTAAAGACCATGAAAAGCCATTTTGCTTTCACATGGCAAGGCTTGTAATACACCTTTACTGTCCTACTTTAAGGGTCTTTCCAGCCCTATATCATAATTTACTTTGCAGGGATCTTGATCATCTTTCCTTCCCATAAGAAATCACACTGCTCCATTTATTGATGATATTATGCTGAACAGATAGCTGAGTAAGAAGTAGCAAATACTCTAGACTTATTCCTAAGACACTTGTTTGTGAGAGGGCAAGAAATATGTCTGACAGCCGGGTGTGGTGGTGCACGCTTGTAATCCCAGTACTTGGGGGGCTAAAACCAGAGGATCCAGGTTCACGGCCAGCCTCAGCTACTTAGTGAGGCCTCTGCAACTTAGTGATACCCTGTTTCAAAATAAAGAATAAAAAATAGAGCTGGGGGTGTAGCTCAGAGGTAGAATGCCCCTGGGTCCAATCCCCAGTCCCCAGTACTGCAAAAAAAAGAAAAAAAGGAAGAAATATGTCTGCTAAGTGTCTCACTGGGGAATGAAATCAACCAAATTACTTTATGCACATGAACAAATACATTTCATTGAATCCTACTTTTATGTATACTGATACTATACCAATGTATTTTAATTAATTAAAAATAAAAAATAAGGAGTGAGGAACAAAATGGTAACTAAGATCCTTTGGCAGTCATCTCTCCACAACCTCACCACCAAGATGAATACTTATACATGTACTAAAACATCTTCATAAGAGTCAAGAAAAACAGGTCTGAAAAAAAAAGCCTCTCAATGAGGAAAATTTCGGTGGCTAGTGAGGAAAAATGTGAGGGTACAAACTAAAACTGAGAAGTGAAAGGCTAATGAAATTGGGATCTAGTGATCCAGGCCAAGAAAAAAAGAAGTGAATTTACCTGATTAGTGGAATCTAATTATCTGCAGTCCATACTAAGAAATTAGACTTCATTCCACAAGCCATGGAAAGCCAAAACAATTTATTTCTTTGACACTTATAGTCAGTCATTCAGGAAATAAAATTTAGCATTATTGTCAAAATATATCCAGTATCAAATCACATCCATGACTCCTACTACTATTATCTTGTTTTCAGACACTATATTCAACAGCCTTCTCACTATCCTCCCTGACCTGGCTCCATTTTTACTTCCCATACTCTAGTACAGCAGCCAGGGACATCTTCCTAGGGATAAGAGTAAGAGAAGTTCAGGCCACACTTAAATGCTCACTATTTTTTACTCAAACCCTACAGATAAACAAGATGAGTATGCCATTTGTTTTTGTTTTTTTTTTTTTCCCCTGCTCTCCACTAAAGTTAGAATTGTGATCATTTCATGAAATTTACAAGAATATATTTTTTCTTAATGATTTGAACTATTAAAATGGGTAGATTTTTTTTCTTTAAAATTCTTAGCTAAATAAAACAACTTTTTCAAGTTTTTCAATAAATACTTTGAATTATGGGATGTTGGTCTATTCAGCAGCACATATTATTCAATAACTTTTGGATCTGTGGTTAATATTTACTACTGAACTCTAATTTCATGCCATGAAGCTCAAGAACGTGGCCTTTGGATAATGTTCTCCTATTAACTTGGGAAATCATTAATTTTGGAAATCATTAAGGTCTTATTTATTGATTTTATTATAAAAACATTTTCTTATTAAATGTAAAAGTATTCATGTTATTTCATGAATTTCTAAATAAATTATTTTTTATTTCTTTATCATTTTGTCTATTTCAAATAAGTTTAATTAATTACATTATTGTATGATATAGCTTTACATATTTTAATTTACTTGTATTTCCAAAGTCAAAATGATTAATTAAAGTCTTCTAGGAGGCTATTTGATTTTTCTTATACTCATTACATATGTTCTTTTTTAATTCTATGATTTATTTCTTGAGGCAAAGAACTTCATGACTGTTACATAATTGCTGGAGCTAAGGACTAAACATTTTGTTCTGAGAAACTTTGGGGCATGTTACGTTAAATATTTTGAAATACCAGAAGGAGATTTTGTCTTCTGAGCTCATCTCTGAGTTTTTATTTTTTTAATCATAAAGTTTTAATTGTTTAGAACGTTTAATTAGTGTTGTTCTGTGATTATTGTTCTTTCTCATTTTCGATTAGTATTTCAGTATTCATTTAGTTTTTATATTGAAGTTCACATTTAATGAGAGATTTTGATTATGATATGGAAGGGAAAATCATTTATGTACAATTGTCATATTCCCTATTCTCCTTTCCATCCATACAACCTCATTTTTCATAATCATAATTGTGACTCAATAACATTACATCAAATGATTTTTGAATTATCAATCAGAAAGTTAGAAAAGAATAAAAAAAGACCTATCAGTGGTACAGTGATAATCTCCTAAATAGCTATCACTTGCTATTGAAGTATGAAGCAAATTTTGTATACAAAATTCAAAGAAGGGATACAGTAGCCTGTCAAATCAATTAGTTATTCACTTTAATATAATACACTATCACTCTAAATTCAGAAAATGAATACCCTGAAAATGTGGCATGGTACTTTTCCCCTCCTTTCATTATAGCAGTTATATGTATATAAGCAAGAATTAGATGTCTCAACATGTAGTCGACAAATTACTAATTTCCGTTAGTCAGCTTATGACCCTCTTGAGTAAAACTTTGCTGCAAACTACTGTGAAACAATTTGAGACTTAGCATTTTTTTCATTTCAATTGTACTGCACATCCTCTTAGGTAATTCTATCTGTCCTACCTATATAAATCAAGATAATTCTGTCATACGGGTGTATATTACATTTTCTTCTGTGCTTCTTACTTGGAGGCTAAAGCTTGCAAAACTTTTTTAAAACCACAATATAAACTGACAGCTTTCCCTGAGGTTTCTTTCTTTGAGGAGCAGTGACTAGAGGCTGTATTTTATATTTGTAGCCTTAGAAATGCATTTGTAAATTGATTAAACTGAATTGCATATATCTCATAACTAGAAAAGAAAAACGGATTCCTAATGGACCCTGGCAGAATAGTTTTGGGCTTTTAGTTAGAGATTTGGTAAAATATATAAATATTAATTGGTATGTCAATTTGAATATCTCAAAATCAAAGCAAAATAAATTATGATCCAATCTCAAAAGGAGGCAATCGCCTTTAGGGAGCGTAATCAATGTATATATGTTTTTTCATTTCACATTTCTCATTCAGATTTGAAATGAGCAGACTAATGTTTCTTTTAAACCAAAGGACTACCTTTATATTTCAATTGACACTCTAAAGTGTAATGGCTAAACTCATAGAAAACATTTATTTAAGGCCATTCTTGTGCCCTGGACACAAAAACTTCACTGTTTTATAATTACTTATCATTACATGAGCATATTTCACAAAATGCAAGCAAGTAAATACAAATGAAAGTATGTGAGTTAAATTATGTCTTCTGGGATGGTAAGGCGCATATAAATAATGAAGAAAACTGAAATACAGTATGTAACTGAGAGAAAATTAAAATAGACAAATTGGCATAAGTTAAAAAAATGGTTTCAACCAATGAAAACCATGGGGTAAATGTCTTATCTTTGGCACAAAGGTAGATTACACTTAACACTGCTAGCCACTGATAGGAATTTTAATTAGCTTTGATGCAAATATCGATAAAAATATTTGGAGATGCCTCAACATATCTACAGGCAAATGAATATCCAAAGAAAATGTGGAATATAAACCCTATGGAATATCTTATGGCCTTATAAAAGAAAGGAATCCTACATGCAACAGAATTAATAAACCTATAGGACATGATGCCAAGTAAAACAAGTTAGGCACAAAGACAAATACTATGATCTCACTTCAGTGAGATATCTGCAGTAGTCTAACACATAGAAGCAGAGAATACAATGGTTTCCACTGTTAGAGATGTGAGAAATAGGGAGTTGTTGTTCAATGGGTATAAAGTTTCAGGTATACCAGATGAAAATTGTAAAAAATATGTTGTACAATTTAGAACATACAGCTAAAGATACTCTGCTGTGTATCTCTAAAATGTGTTGAGAAGACGGCTGTTGGACTCGGTGTTCTTATGAAAAGGTGTGTGTGTGGGGGGGGGCTAGGACACAAAGGAACTTGAGTGGATGTTAGATGTGTCTATTACCTAGATTTTTGGTGATGGTATTATGCTTATGCATGTCCTAACTCATCAAATCATAGACATTGAAGATGTGCAGTTGTTTACCTCAAACTGAAGAAAGAAGTGGGGAAGGAGAGATTGACTGATTGGTAGGAATCAGAAATGCAGAGGGAAATACTGCATAAAGAGCTACTACAGCCACCAAAACATTTAACAGGCTACCTTAGATGAATGTTGAGTACTAAAATGAGAAAAGTGGTGCAAAATGACAAAATATGCAAGGAGGTCTAGAAGAAAGCAAAATTGTAACATTAGGGTGTAAACTGAGGACTTCAAAAGTTCTCTTGATCATCACTATCAACATTTATTTTCAAATAAGCTTTGAAAATCACATTTATTTTTCAAGATATTTGTCATTTTTGTTCAGTTGGATTTGTTTTAATTTAACAAGAATTGTTCATATCTTTTCTGGTTGTTGAACAATTTGGAGTTTTATTCACCAATGGCAAGGTAGATAATATTAACACCTCATCAGAATAGTCAGTTTTAAATAATTACTCTTTTATTTTACTTAAAATATTCTAATTATTTTGACTTCTATCCTGACAACAATAAAACAAAAAACATCTTAATGCAGGTGTTTCACATTATATTTATGGATTTGCAAGCACATATCAGTAAATGCATGCAACTCAAACTTTTCAGAGTTTTAAAATTCCAAAGTTTCACATTGTCAAAGGCAGCAGCAGGGTGTAATAGTCTCCTGGATAAAAGCATGTTTGAAACCAACAATGCCATCTTC
The DNA here is from genome assembly GCA_004027655.1 of Graphiurus murinus. NCBI lineage: Eukaryota > Metazoa > Chordata > Mammalia > Rodentia > Gliridae > Graphiurus > Graphiurus murinus. The sequence goes on from PVLC010042131.1 coordinate 9,644, forward strand.
TTTTATCAAGTGTTATGTTGCTAATAAACATTAGAAAATAGTCTGTGCCTGGATGTCAAGTACTGAGAAATGATACTGTGCCTTCAAATATGTTTTCAATATTAGTTGACTGATAAAGTCACTGCAGCTGGCATTTATTGCCATGAACTTCAGTACTTCACTTTATCATTCAGACTAGATCACAATGTTCCAACAGCTACAATCTGTTAACTCTCATCCAAATAGCAAAAATGCCCTTACAGGAAGCATTATTTGCTTCTGAAGGTTCCCTGGCAATCCTGGAGATTTTATAAACCTTGGTAAAGGTCAACATCAGCTATTGGATTGATATTAAATTAATTGTGAAATGAGAGAAAAGATTTCTTTCCACAAGAAACTGGACCAGGTATCCTGCAGTATTTGTAAGACCTGTGTGCATATTTCAGTAAAAACAAAGAATTACACTCAGATTATCTTTTTGGACTACCAAATTGTAATATACCTGTTAAAATGAATAGCAAAAGAAGTACACAATTAATCAGGTGTGGTAGCATATGCCTGTAATCCCAATACTTGGGAGACTGAGGCTGGAGGATTGCAGGTTCCAAGGCAATTTAGGAAGACCTGTTTCAAAAGTGAAATAGAACTGGGACGTAGCTCAATGGTAGAACCCTATCTGTGTTCAATCTCCAGTAATACATACACATGCAGAAAAGAAGTAGGCAACAAATTCATCATCCACTTCCTTCTCTCCGTTCTCCTTTAGTACTTCAAAGAAAGATGCTAGCTATATCTTGTACATATTTTCAAGTAATTTTCTATGCCCATGAAAACACATGTATATATGCAAATGTATATTTGTGTATATATATATATACATGTATGTGCATATATTTTATATGTTTATATATAGACATATATATAGTAATTTTAAAAACATACTATTATACACATTGTTCCTCAATTTACTTGTTTTACAGGACATTAATATTTATGTAAACTCAATTTTTCTTTAATGTCTGCATAATATAAGGTATTTAGGAATACCCATGATTTATTTAACCATTCTATTTGGGGATATTTAGGATGCTTTAATTTTTTTCACTTTAAAGGATTCTACAGGAAATATCTTTAAATATATCTCCTTTTATGCTAGAGTTTTTAAATCAAATTTTATTAAAAAGTGAGGTGGTGGATTGATTCTAATGGAATGCATATTTCAATTTTAGATTCAGACAGATTTTATAAAACCTTGTGATTAGCACAGTAATCAGAAATGTATATTAGTGATCACTTTTATTACTATCATCAGCATTGAATGTTATTATTATTTTTGTGTGTGTGTGTGTGTGTGTGTGTGTGTGTGTGTGTGTGTCTGTGTGTGTGTGTGTGTGTGTGGTACCGGGTGTGTGTGTGTGGTACCGGGGCTTGAACCCAGGGGCATTGTACCTTCGAGCTACACCCCCAGTTCTATTTTTTTATTTCGAAACAGGGTCTCACTAAGTTGAAGAGACCCTCACTAAGAAGCTGAGGCTGGCCATGAACCTGTGATCTTCCTGTCTCAGGCTCCCAAGTACTAGGATTACAAGCATATGCCAACATGCCCAGATGAATGTTATTATTTTCAGTTTATTTCCCAATATAGTCAGTGGGAAATATTTATCTTTGATGAAGTTTTTCCTTGATTAACAGTGGTTGAACATCTTTTCATATACTTATTACAATTTTTAATTTAATGATCTTTTCTACTTTAGAGATTTCTGTCACAACCTTTTCCAGTATTGTATTTGGTTAGTCCAGTATTGTATTTTGGTTAGTATTTGGTTGAATTCACAGTATCTACTAATATATTAAAATAACATTTTTTTTCTTTATATGTTTTGGATGATTTCTTCCAGTTATTTTATATTTTTTCTGAATTTTTCTCCCATTTGGACATTTTAAATTTCTTATACTCAAATATATTATAGATTTGTTTTCATTGCTATCTTCCATTTTGTAAAGTGCCTTTGTAATCTTTATCTAAATTTCAATCTTTCTGGAATTTACTTTTATATATGATTTGAAATAGAGGCTTACCTTGACTTTTGCTAAGAAAAATAAGCAATAATGTCAATCAGATAGTTGATTGTTATTTTAATCTATGCGTTTTCTAAGTTTCATGCTCATGGTTATATATTAATTCCAACATGTGTATCATACCAAGGGATCAATATGTTTTATTAGGAATTTTTCCTTTTTGCCTATTAGCTATTTGTTTACATTCTATGTTAGAGTCTTTAAAATACTTACTATGCATAAATAAAATATCTACAAATTATTAGTCACCTATTATTCTGACTTTTGTTTGTTTTTAGTGTTGTTATTGGGGCAGGGAAAGAAGCAAAGTGTGTGTGGGTGTGTGAGATCCTGTGTATTTATAGATCACTCTGTGTTTTTCTTTCTTTTCCATTTGAACTGCCATAGGTTCTGACAGTAGGAAGGGTTATGCGCCACTCAGATTTTTATCAGAAGCCTCTATTTGCTATTTTCTTTGTAACACTGTAAATATCTCCTGGCTACAGTGCAACGGTGACTTTTGATGAACCAGTTCAAGCATTCGCTGTGAAAGCTGTGAAGTCCAATGTTAAAGTTTGGAATTTGATTAGTTTATCAGGAAATGGAGCTTAGCCACCTTATATTTTTTACTTTTTTTTTTTTTTTAATTCTGCTGAATATCCTAAAATATATTAACAAACATTCCCTGAGTCATGGCCTGCTTTTTTGACAACAATAAACAGGGAGCTACAACATTAGTCTTGTTCATTATTATGCACATACAAAATAAAACTCTACCAAAGAAGAATGATTATTAAATAGACAATTTATTAACTAATGATCACACTGTTCACCACTTAATGATTATTAACTAAAGTTTATATTTTTGCAATAATAACTAAACTTTATATGTTTGTTAAATTATGCTTTTTTTTTGTTTTTTGGGTTTTTTAATGAAAAAAGTTGTTAAAATCATCTTTTTGGTATTTGGGAACTAAACCTAGGATTGCTCTGCCACTGAGCTTTGTCTCCAACACTTATTTTATTTATTTTTTGATTCAGGGTCTTTTGAAAAGTGAAACAAAACACTATGGAATTAAGTCTTAGATATCCTCCCAAGGACAGATTGAATGAATCATGGGAGAAAGGGTAAGATTGCTTCATGAAAGCACCTGAGTTCAGCTAATTTCATAAAATAGTTATTTTTTTAGTGGTTAAAAACTAGAATTGTGGCAATATATAGGTGAATTAGCAAATATATGATGGTATAATTGTGTGATAAAATATACTGTATCATTAAAATTAATTAAATCTAAATTTGATGTGGTATCCTGGACTGGTTCTGGGAATACAAAAGGTGTTCTAATGTGAAAAAGTTATAAAATCCAAATAAAGTCTGAAATTTGGCAAATAGTGAGATACCCATATGAGTTCTTGGATTTAAAACATACATTACA
>PVLC010042132.1:0-13086 GCA_004027655.1 Graphiurus murinus
TGCACGCAGGCGGGACCGGCCCTTCGAAGCATCAGTCTTTGGGGGAGGGCGTCTTGGGGGGTGAGGGGAGGTCCTGGGCCATGGCTTCCACATACCACGTGGGCAGGAAGGCGTAGGGTTCATCTCGATGTACAGACACTGTGACAGGGCCACCGGGCTCCCAGGAGAAGAGGTGGACAAGCCTGGGGGCAGAGGGAGGTGTGGGTGCAGGCCCGAGGCCGAGCTCTTGGGACCCAGAGCGGGTGTGCAGCGTTGAGGGCCTCACCTGGGGTCATCCTCCACAACTGTGCTCTGGGCAAAGCTGAGGAAGGCGGCACAGAAGTTCATGCACACGGACGGATTCCAGCCGTCACGGTCATTCTGGAGTGGAAGGGGAGGGGGAGAAGGCAGGCGGTAAGGGTCGGGGCAAGGAAAGGGAAAAGCGGGCGGCAGCCAGGTACACCGGGCCCTGGCTCAGTGCAGGAGGTCGGGGAGGATCCAGGGAGCTGTGACACCGCTGCCTTACCCTGACCAGTTCAAACATCTCCATGGTGGGAAAGGTCTTGAGGGAGCAGACGAAACCCTCCGGGTTCCGGAAGCCGGCGATGACATTGGGGACACCGGGGAGGAAGGACTGAGCCCACCACTTCAGGAGCTTGTGCCTGACAGGGAGGGCACAGGGTCAGCAGGGGCCACCTCCGCCCTCCATTCAGTGGCTCTCACTCTGGCCTCTTTTCCTCCCCTGTCCCTCTCCCAGCCTTTGCCCCGCCTGCCCGTTCCGAACCTGTAGAAGCTCCTCCACTGTCCAGGGCTGTGCATCTCCTTGGAGGTCTTGAGCTCCACGTAGCAGGCGGGGGGCTGCGTGGATGGGGCCCGAGGGTCTGTGCAGTCGACCTCCCCGGAGAAGAGCAGAGGATGGTTTCCCAGGCGGCTGCGTAGCACAGAGCAGAAGGCCACGTTGGTGTTAACCTCCCCCGAGGGATCTGGGGAGCCTCCAGGCTTGTCTACACAAGGAGAGAAGCAGCAGCAGGGGTTGGGGGGCCTCAGTCTCTGGGGAAGGGGAGGGGGGCCACTGAGCAGAAGCAACGCTCACCTGCACACAGGTACTGCTCAAACTTGTACCCCATGTACTTAAGCTCCCGGAGAAGGGGTGGCTGGGTCAGCCTCTGAGCCCGAGCGGCCGCTGTCTCCACCTCGCTCAGGTACAGGGTCCCCTGGAACCTGGAGGCCGCCAGCTGCCAGCCCTCTTGCCGCTCGTACGGTGTCGTCAGCAATTTTGTCAGGTGCCCCCGCCATGTCACCGTGGCCCCTGCCAACCAGCCTGGACCCCTGAGGGAGAAGAGTTAGAGGCTAAAGGTCTGATGCAAGCATTAGCTCAGCTGGCTCCCCCAAAGAACAGTCAGTTTCCTCTAAGGACTGATTCTTGGCTCCGCTTTGGCCTTCCTAACTGAAGAGGATACGTGGGGAATCTCTGGGTCGACTTAAGAGATGGGCATCGCTCACCCCTCCAGCTGGCCTCGGTGTTCCAGAAGCCAGCGTAGTAAGTGGTCCAGCCCCTCTCGGACCTCCTCATCCCGGGGCTGGTACCGATCAGGGTATCCATCCCTGAGGTCAAAGTTGGGGGCCGGACCATTAGTGGGGGGTGGGCTGTAGTAGCGAAGGGCTCGGCCATCCCCATGGTACTGGCGTTGCGCGTCCAGGGAGAAGCAGCCTAGTTCGGAAGGGCGTCGGTAGAAAGGAAAGGATCCAGAGTAGAGGGCGGCTTCTGTGGGCAGTGAGGGTGCTGAATGGGGGAGTTTGTTCCGCGGCTCGGCTACCTCTAAGTCCTCACTTCTTCTCTTGGTTCCTCTGGGCTCCATGAGGTCCTAAGAGGGAACATGTTTCCGCCAGAGTGGGTCAGGACCGAGCGAGCCCGGGTCGGGAACACGCAGGCCCGGGCCCCCCGAGTCGAGCCCGGCCCGCCCCTTTCTAGGCTCTACCCCTCCTCCACCCCCAGCTCCTCCAAATGCAGTGAGGTCCGATGGAGGAGCTGGTTACCTCAAAACCTTGACTTCCACCTTCGCGGGGCTATGACGTCAGGGCCGGCATGTCAGAAGCCGGAGAGGGATGCAGAGGTGGCGCGCCCGCTTACGATGACGCAATGACTCAGCGACCGCGGCGGGGAAGGGGTATTTGGGGCGGGGCAAGCGGTGAGATTGACGCCGGGAACTGGAGGCCGACGTAGCCACCTGCGCCGCGGTGGGTGGGCGTGCCCTCGGCGGGAGCCAATCAGCGGCCGGCGCGCACCGGAAGTGGTGTCGGGTCTGCCCCGCCCCGCCCGGGCTCGAGACTCCGGCTTTCTTCTTCATCGCGTGGTGAAGCTGCCCCGGGGTCTCCGGGGAGGACGCCGGGCGGGGGCCTACGTCACTGCTCTGCGCCCGCCGACCCTGTCTTCACGACTTTCCGCCCCTTCCCGGGTGCGGAGTCCCGCGCGATGAGCCGGAAGAGGCACCGCCTGGTCCCGGAGACCTTCGGGCTGAAGCGGCGGCGGGAGCGAGGGCCGGCGGCGGCGGATCTCCTGCGGGGCGAGGCAGGTAGCCGCGGCCGCCCCGGGGCGGGGCGTCACCTGGGGTGACAGGTGCGGCGGGAGAGCGGCGACCCCTGCTGGTCCCCAGGCCCCGCCGGCCTGCGTCTCACGGCCCCGGTCTGTCCGCCCAGGGTCGGCGCGCGCGGCGGTCGCGGAGCTCGTGCAGCTGTTCCCGAGGGGCCTGTTCGAGGATGCGCTGCCGCCCATCGCGCTGAGGAGCCAGGTGTACAGCCTGATGCCCGACCGGACGGTGGCCGACCTGCAGCTGGTGAGGGGCGTCGCAGCGACCGCGGGAGGTCCCTTCCCTCCGCCTTCAGTCAGACCCACGGGATGCGCCAGCCGTTCTGCAGACTTTAGGCCAAGGCCAGGAGACGGGAAGAGCGAGGTGTTGGGGGAAGCAGTCCGGGGACACAGTGTGAGCCGACAACTCTGGGAATGCAGGCGGACCGCAGGTCACGACCGGCCTTAGCGTCCGTCAGTGCTGTTTATGTTTTGCACTGAAGGTGTGAGCTGGTAGAGTGTGTTAAACAGGAGAGGGGATGATGTATCAGAGGTAAGACCGTGAGGGAGATGAGCTCTGAGGATGTTGCAGCTGAGAACTGGGGGAGATTCTGTCTGAAAATTAAAAAGAAAAGAAAAAGAGGGACTGGGGGCCGGGTGTGGTGGTGCGCACGCCTATAATCCCAGTATTTGGGAAACTGAGACAGAAGGATCACAGGTTGGAGACCAGCCTCAGCAACTTAGTGAGACTCTCATCAACCTAAGGAGACTTCCCTCATGCTCTCCTTGCCTCCCTCGCTCTCTTAATTTAGGCTTTCTTCCCCAGTTCTCAACTACAGTATCCTCAGAGCTGATCTCCGTCATGGTCCTACCTCTGGTACATAATCCCCTCTCCTGTTTAACACACACTACCAGCTCACACCTTCAGTGCAAGACAGAAACAGCACTGACGGTCGCTAAGGCCGGTAGTGACCTGCAGTCTGCCTGTATTCCCAGAGCTGTCGATCACACCTATGTCCCAGGACTATTTCCCCCAACACCTAGTTCTTCCCATAGCACTAAATTGCCCTCGTCTGTCTGACTGTCTATGTATTTACTTTTGTGGCACTGGAAATTGAACCCAGGGGCATTCTACCTCTGTGCTACACCCCCAATTCTCTTTTATTTTGAGGGTCTTGCTAGGTTAATGAATGTCTCACTATTTGCTGAGGCTAGCCTGGAACCTGCAATCCTCCTGTCTCAGCCTCCTAAGTACTAGTATTACAGGTGTGCACCACCATACCTGATTCTATGCATTTTTGTACTTTCTACTTTTGAGTTTTTACTTTTTCATCTCTTTTTCTGTCACAGCACACAAGGTTGTAATTTCCCTCTAAGATTTTTTTTTTTTTTGTGGTACTGAGGATTGAGGTCAGGGGCATTCTACCTCTGAGCTACACCCCCAGACCTATTTTTTATTCTTTATTTTGAAACAGGGTCTCACTAAGTTGTGGAGTGCCTCACTAGGTAGCTGAGGCTGGCCGCAAACCCAGATCCTCCGGTCTCAGCCTCCCAAATGCTGGGATTACAAGCGTGCGCCACCACGCTCAGCTTCCCTCTAAGATTTGGTGTATGCCACACCTGCAAACCTTTTTTTAAATTTTTATTATTCAGCACGGATTTTTTATACATTTCTTGAGTACAACAGGGTTACGTATACATTTACGACATATCAATCATTGTCAGGGCACAAATAGCACCACTTCTTCGTTTTCCACGTATAGCCCACATTCTTAACATAGCCTGGTCAAGCAAATTTTCTAGTCATAAAACCATAAACCTTTAGAGTCATATATTTACTTTCTAAGAAGTAGGAGTTTCTTTCATTTATGCATCCTAGGAGCAATCACCAGATTTCGAGACACCAAAATAGCCATAGCAGAATAATCAGTATAGTTACTCATATATGCAGATAGCAATACCTGCAAACCTTTTTATTTTTTCATTTTGAAACAGGGCCTCACTAAGTTGCTGAGCCTGGCCTTGAGCTTGTAATCCTGTCTCTGCCTCCCAAGTACTAGGATTACAGGCATGTGTCATTGTGTGTATGGTGCTGGGGATTGAACTCAGGGTCATTCTATCTCTGAGCTACACCCAAGCCCTTGTTATTTTTTTATTTTGAAGTGCATTCTTTCTAAGTTGTTGAGAGGCTGGCCTTGAACCTGTGAAAGTCTTCCTGGTCCTCATATAGTAAAATGCCCCAGTACTGGATAACAAAATCTCCTTGCCCCAGAGGGCCCAGAGTATAGCAGAGCATCTCACTCTGACGCACTTCTTTCCATTCTCTGTGGAGACAGAAGGAGCTTCAAGAACAGGGAGAGATCAGAGTCGTCCAGTTGGGCTTCGACTCGGACGCCCACGGAATTATCTTCACTGAGGACTACAGGACCAGAGTATGTGTGACTGTGAGCGTCATGGTGGGGGGACGGCAAGGAAACGGGAATGGAAACAAAAACAATTTCCCTATCTTGTGTCCCAAGGAGAGGGCACAGGGCTCTGGTAGGTAGTAAAATGAGGGTGAGGGAGAGGAAGGAGGAAGGGCAGGAGAGGTAGAAGGACTAAGGGAAATCAGCTGGGTGCACTGGTGCCTGCCTGTGATCCCAGTACTTGGGAGGCTGAAACCGGAGGATCGAAGGTTCAAGGTCAGTCTCAGCAATTTAATGAGACTTTGTTTAAATATTTAAAAAGGGGGAAAGGGGGGCTTGGGGTGTAGTTTGGAGGTAGCATGCCCCTGGGTTCAACCCCCAGTACACACACAAAAAGAGGGAAACCAGGAGGAGGACTGCTATCCTGGGGACGGAGGTGGGCAGAGGCTGAGGGTGCACCACCTTCCTGGGCTCCCTTCCAGGAGGAGGACTGCTATCCTGGGGACGGAGGTGGGCAGAGGCTGAGGGTGCACCACCTTCCTGGGCTCCCTTCCAGGTCCTTAAGGCCTGCGACGGCCGACCCTACGCCGGAACAGTGCAGAAGTTTCTGGCCTCGGTGCTTCCAGCCTGTGGGGACCTTAGTTTCCAGCAGGAGCAGATGACGCAGACCTTTGGCTTCAGGGACCCGGAGATCACGTGAGCCTTGTGGGCCGACAGGCGCTGGCACCATTGGCCTCCCTCCAGCCTTGTCCTTTGCCTGCCTGTGAACCTGCCCCAAAGCCGACTCTTCACTTTACCAAGATCTAAGTCTGGCCGGGCGTGGTGGCGCATGCTTGTAATCCCAGCATTTGGGAGGCTGAGACTGGAGGATCCGGGTTCGCGGCCAGCCTCAGCTACTTAGTGAGGCACCCCGCAACTTAGTGAGACCCTGTTTCAAAATAAAGAATAAAAAATAGGGCTGGGGGTGTAGCTCGGAGGTAGAATGCTCCTGAGTTCCAATTCCCAGTACCACACACACAAAAAGACCTAAGTCTGTGCTCCTTGCAAGACAGGAGGCCTGTCTTACCCAGGGCTGTGGAGAGAGCCCTATACCACAATGCAGGGGCGCTGGGAGGGTCACCAAATGCATACGGCCTGGCAGGAACCATAAACGCCTGCTGGTAATCATGCCAGCACCAAGGATAGAGAAGCAGACGGGGAGGTGAGATGGCCGGCCGGCCCGGGGCTCATCTGTCCTGGCTCCCTCTGCCCGCAGGCACCTGGTGAAGGCCGGGGTCCTCACCGTCCGAGATGCTGGGAGCTGGTGGCTCGCTGTGCCTGGAGCTGGGAAATTCATCAAGTACTTTGTCAAAGGTGCCCTGCCTGCTCCCAAGCCCTTAGTCCCTCCAGGACACCCTCTGAGCTGGGCATGGTGGCTCACGAATGGAATCCCAGTACTTAGGAGACCGAGACAGGAGGATCCCAGGGTTGAGGCCAGCCTTAGCAATTTAGCAAGACCCTCAGCAACTTAGTGAGACCCTGTTTGCAAATAAAAAATAGCGCTGGGGATGTAAGCTCAGAGGTAAAGTGCCCCTGTGTCCAACCCCAGTACAACCACATCTGCTACAAAAACGGGCACCCTCTGGTGGCTCCGAGGCCTCCAGGCCTATTCACCGTCCTCTGTCCTGTGCCACCTCTCCTCCAGGGCGCCAGGCTGTGCTCGGCATGGTCCGGAAGGCTAAGTACCGGGAGTTGCTCCTGTCGGAACTCCTGGGTCGGCGCGCACCCGCAGCGGTGCGCCTTGGCCTCGCCTACCACGTGCACGACCTCATCGGAGCCCAGCTGGTGGACTGGTGAGTCCTGCCCTCCCCACGACATACAATAGGTGACACTGCCGTCACCCGAAGCTGGCTTTCCTCCTGCCTCAGGCGACACTCGCTAACGAAGCCCAGTTCCTCTTCCCTGGGACCCGGGAACAGCCCTTGCCAAGTTCCTCGTGGCCTGGCAGCTGGCTCCAGTGTCATCTCCCCCCCAACAGCGTCTCCACCACTTCCGGCACCCTCCTCCGCCTGCCAGAGACCTGAGGATCCCTAGGACGGGGCGAGCGGGTCCTGGGAATGCTGTCCCACGGTGGCTGAGCCAGGCCGAGCGCTGACTGAGTGCAGAGGGCCACAGGCGGCGGCGGACTTTGGGCAGAGCTTCTCTGCCCTTCCACGGACATGGAGCCAGAAACCGTGCCAAGGCGGCTGCAGCTGCTGGTGAAGAGGGGACAGAGGTGCCGCTGCTGTCGCGGGATAGGAAGCGGGACGAGGGAGGCTGGGGAGGAGGCAGGGTTCTCTGCCCTCCATGGGTTGGATTGCCAAATAAAGTCCTCGAGCCCGAGAGATCGTCTGGGTGTCCTTTGTTTCCCGTGATGTGTGTGCACGGGGGTCTCCTTTGGGGAGGAGAGGGAAAGCCGGGCTTGGGCTGAGCTTTGTCTCACTGGTCAGAGAGGGCAAGGGTTAACTGATGACGGGCAGGGACCTGCGGGGCCACCTGCTGTCCCCAGAAGGCAGAGGTGCCCCGCTGGTTCAGCTTGTGCTGGGGTGACAGGAAGAGGCAGGGGCCTTTGAAACCCGCCCTCGTTTTTGTTCCGACCTTTGAGTAACCTGTGAGCCTGGGCTGCATGTGCATGAGTACAAACGAGACAACACCCAGTGAGGAGGAGGTGCTGGGCTTTGGAATGAGGGGAGTTAACGGGGAAAACCAAGGTCCATCTCCAGGCCAAGATTTCCTCAGAGACCCTGGTCCCCCTGCTTCCCCTCCCCAGCCCTGGGCCGGGGCCAGTTGCGTTTCTTGCCTGTCACATGGTTTCCCGGTTTAGCTGGGCCAGGGGAGGAGCTAGGGCCAGAGTCAACTCAACCCCAAACCCCAGGTTGACCAGACGGCAGCAGGCGGACAGACGGAGCTGACCCCTCCAGGACCCTCCAGCCATGAGGCTCCTCTGGGGCCTGATCTGGTTCTCCAGCCTCTTCGCCTTGTCTTGGCAGAAGCCCAGGTGCTGTGGTGATACGCTGGGTGCCAGGCTGGGGACGGGGCTGGCGGTGGGGCCTGACCGAGGAGCCGGGGAGAACTGGGGTGCTGACCCTCCCTGGTCTCCCCAGGCTGCTCCTGTTTTCTCCTGCTGTGGTTCATCTCGGGGCCCCCCTGTCAGTGGGGGTGCAGCTCCAGGATGCCCCCCAGGGACAGGTAGTGAAGGGATCATTGTTCCTGAGAAACCCAAGCAAAAATAAGCCCTGCTCCCCGAAGAAGGACTTCACCCTCAGTTCAGAAAACAACTTTGTACTTCTCAGCCTCCAGGTAACTGGCCTCTCTCCTCCTGCTGCGCCGGGGGCCATGGCTGCCTCCCTCGCTGACCTCCCTCCCCCCCCCCCCCCCCCCCCCCCCCCCCCCCCCCCCCCCCCCCCCCCCCCCCCCCCCCCCCGTCTTTCTCTGACCTGCCCCCTCCCCCCGCCCCGACAGGTCCCCCTGAAGGACGTGAGCAGCTGTGGCCTCTTCCAACTGCGCAGAAGCCCCGAGGTCCAACTGGTGGCCCAGTCGCCCTGGCTGAAGGACTTTCTGTCCAAAAACACAGACAGTCAGGGTGTCAACCTGCGCTTCTCCTCCCGCCGGGGCCACCTCTTCCTGCAGACGGACCAGCCCATTTACAACCCCGGCCAGCGGGGTGAGCCTTGGCCCCCCGGGCCTCCACCCTAACTCCCTCCCAGCCTGCTCAGGATGTGTTTGGTGTCCCTTGCACAAGAAAGGAAGTGTGACACCAGCTGGATGTGGTGGCGCACACCTGTCATCCCAGCACTTGGGAGGCTGAGACAGGAGGATCGTAGGCTCGAGGGCGGCCTCAGCAAGTAGTGAGACTCTCATCAACCTCATGAGACCTTGTTTCCAAATAAAAATAAGGGGGGAGGGCACCAAGTGCTGTGTGCATGTACGTCAACGTCAACGCGATTTACATTATGATGTGAGACGATAATGCACCAATAAAAGCACGTTAAAAATTAAAAAAAAGAAAAAGAAAACAGGGCTAGGGGTGTAGCTTGGAGGTAGAATGCCCCTGAGTTCAATAGTTCAAGCTCCACTAACACACACACACAAAAAAGAGAGAGAGAGAAAGAGAGAGACAGAGACAGAGAGAGAGACAGAGACAGAGAGAGGAAGAGAGTCCAGCCATTTGGCCCCGTCTCCCTCTGGCATCGCCACCGCCTCTGCGCGTGGCCTCCCGCTCACGTCCCGCCCCCTCCGCCCCTAGTTCGGTATCGGGTGTTTGCCTTGGATCAAAAGATGCGCCCATCCACTGACACCCTCACGGTCACGGTGGAGGTGAGTCCCCCGCCCTCCGGCCCTCCTGACCCTGGCCATTGAAACGACCTCCCGCCCGACACCCGTCCTGCTCCCCTGCAGAACTCTCGCGGCCTTCGGGTCCGGAAGAAGGAGGTGCTTGTTTCCTCGTCCATCTTCCAGGACGACTTCGTGATTCCGGACATCTCAGAGTGAGCTGCCCATCCTGGGGGTGGCCGCCCACCTCCCCTCCCCAGCGCCCAGCTCCTTGGCCCGTCCACCTCCCGCACACAGGGCCACGTCCCGCAGGGATGGCCCCGGCCGCAGAGCTGAGCACCTTCCTTGTCCACCCTCAGGCCAGGGACCTGGAGGATCTCAGCCCAGTTCTCAGACAGCTGGGAATCCAACAGCAGCACCCAGTTTGAGGTGAAGAAATACGGTGAGTGGCCAGGCGCAGCAGCACGCGCTTGTACTCCCAGGCCTTGGGAGGCTGAGACAGGAGATCGCAGGTTCGCGGCCAGCCTCAGTTACTTAGTGAGGTCCTCTGCAACTTAGTGAGACCTTGTTTCAAAATAAAGAATTAAAGTAGGGCTGGGGGTGTAGCTCAGTGGTAGAATGCCCCTAGGTTCCATCCCTAGTACCACCAAAACAAACAAACAAAAAATAAAAAATAGGGCTGGGGTGTATCTTGTAGGTAGAATGCTCCTGGGTTCATCCTCAGTTCTGCAAAACAAAAACAAACAAACAAAAAATAGGGCTGGGGGGGGGTAGCTTGGAGGTAGAAAGCCCCTGGCTTCAATCCCTAGTACTGCAAAAAAAAAAACAAAAACAAAAAAAACCTGAGTGCTAAAAGATAAGCAATGAGGGGGAAGGGGAGGCGCTGGAGCAGGGCTGGCGGGGGAGTGCAGCGCTGCAGCCCCGTGGGGAGGAGCCTCTTGGAGGGGCCTTTGCGTCTGACCTGCCTATCCCTCCACCCTGGCTCAGTCCTTCCCAACTTTGAGGTGAAGATCATCCCCGGAAAGCCCTACATCTTGGCAACACCTGAGTATCTTGATGAAATCCAACTAGACGTCCAGGCCAGGTAATACCGCACCCCTGCCAGGTCCTGTCCCAGCTCCCAGGGCTCCGGCTGCAGTGGAACCCTACTGTGGAGCCCCCCCATCCCCACTTTCCTCCCTTCCAGATCATGATTTCCAGCAGGGTGGTGTGATGGCACACAGCTCTAATCCCAGTACTCGGGAGGCCGAGACAGAGGGATCCCATGCTTGCTGCCAGGCTCAGCAGCTTAGCGAGAGCTTGAGCAACTTAGCAAGACCCTGTTTCAAAATACAATAATAAGCTGGGCGTGGTGGTGCATGCATGTAATCCCAGTACTTGGGAGGCTGAGAACGGAGGATCCGGGTTCGGGGCCAGCCTCGGCTACTTAGTGAGGCCCTCTGTAACTTAGTGAGACTGTTTCAAAATAAAGAATAAAAAATAGGAGTGGGGTTGTAGCTCAGAGGTAGAATGTCCCTGGGTTCAATCCCCCGTACTGCAAAAACAAAAAACCAATAATAATAATAATAATAATAATAATAATAATAATAATAATAATAATAAAAAGGCTGGGGTGTAACTCAGAGGATTATTGAGCCCCTGAGTTCAGTCCCCAGTGCCAAAATAAAAAATATAAATAAATAAGCCAGGTGTGGTGGCACGCGCTTGTAATCCCAGCATTCAGGAGGCTGAGACCGGAGGATCCGGGTTTGCGGCCAGCCTCCGCTACCTAGTGAGGCACTCCGCAACTTAGTGAGACCCGGTTTCAAAATAAAGAATAAAAAATAGGGCTGGGGGTATAGCTCAGAGGTAGAACGTCCCTGAGTTCAACCCCCAGTACCGCAAAAAATAAATAAGTAAATAAATAAATAGGCCTGGGGATGTAGCTCAAAGGCAGAATGCCCCTGGTTCAATTCCCAGTACTAATAAATAAATAAACAAATAAATAAAAGGGTTGGGGCTGTAGCTTAGATGTAAAACACCCTGGGTTCAATCCCAAGTACCAAACAAAAAAGGATAATTATCCTCGGCCCGCCATGGACAGGTACATCTACGGGAAGCCGGTGCAGGGTGTGGCGTACGTGCGCTTTGCGCTCTTGGACGAGGAGGGTAAGAAGATGTTCCTCCGGGGCCTGGAGACTCAGCTCAAGGTAGGAGAAGCAGGGCGCAGAGGTAGGCGTGCGGGGAGCGGCGGGGGCTCGGCCTCACTCCACCTCCTGTCTCCTCCTCTGCCCTAGCTGGAGGATGGCCAGTGCCACGTCTCCCTCTCCAAGGATGAGGTCCAGGGCGCCCTGCGGAAGCTTGATATTGGTGCTGCCGACCTCCAGGGGCTGCGTCTCTATGCCGCCGCGGCCATCATTGAGTCTCCAGGTGAGCGGCTTTCCTCCTCTGTGCCCCAGCCTCCAGCCTCCGAGCTGCTGGGCTAGTCATCTTCCTGACACTGTAACACAGGGCTGAGCGAATCAGCTTATAAACACTGAAGGTTAGGAGGCTGCGAAGGATTGCAGGTTTGAGGCCGAGCTTGGTAACTAAGCAAGATGCTCAGCAACTTAGTGAGACCTTGTTTTTTTGTTTGTTTGTTTGCGGTACTGGGGGTAGAACTCAGGAGCATTCTACCTCCGAGCTATACCCCCAGCCCTATTTTTTACTCTTTATTTTAAAACAGGGTCCCACTAAGTTGTGGAGGGCCTCACTAGGTAGCTGAGGCTGGCTGAGAACCCGGATCCTCAGGTCTCAGCCTCCCAGAGACCTTGTTTTGAAATTAAAAAAAAACCAAAAAACTGAGGGTGTAGCTTGGAGGTAGAATGCCTCTGTGTTCAACCTCTAGTACAAAAAAAAAAGAGAAAGAAAGGAAGGAAGGGAGGGAGGGAGGGAGGGAAGGGAAGAAAGGAAGGAAGAAAAAGAAGGAAGAAAGGAAGGAAGGAGGAAGGGAGGGAGGAAGAAAGTTTTCTTTTGGTTCACATTTTGGGGGCTCCATGATCGGTTGTCCCCGTTGCTTTGGGGCCTGTGGTGAGTCAGAAGCACAGGATGGAGCAAAACTGCTCACCCACGCTGGGAAGCCAAAGACAAGAGGAAGGGCCCAGCAGCCCACTCTGCTCCCGGGCACACGGGTGACCTGGCGCCTCCCACCAGCCGACCTTGCAAAGGGCCCACCACTTCCCGGGGGCGTCCAGCTGGAGACCTTTGAGATCCAGGTCACAGCACAGCGCCATCCCTGGCTCCTGCCACCTCATCTCAGACCGGAGCCAGAAAGACCCAGGACCCCTTGCCTCGCTCGGCCGTGTCTTGGCCCCGATTCTGTCCCCGCCCCCATCTCATCTCAGTTTATTTTGACTTTTTTGCTCATTCAGTCATTTAACTACCCGCCCACCCACCCACTCATCCAGCACCTAAGGGCAGGCCCTGTGTTGTGTCTCAGCAGACGGAGATGGACGCCATCTGTGGGCGCCATGCTCACGCCGCCCCTCGCCCTCCTGTCCCTCTCTTCCCGGCCTCTGTCTACCGCCTTTCTTTGTCTTGCAGGTGGGGAACTGGAAGAGGCGGAGCTCACGTCCTGGCATTTTGTGTCCTCAACCTTCTCCTTGGATCTTAGCAACACCAAGCGACACTTCGGGCCTGGGGCCCCCTTCCTGCTGCAGGTGTCACCCGGAGGGGAGCAGGTGTCAGTCAGGAGGGCCCGGCTCTGGCTGACCACTCTCTCTTACCAGCCCCTCCCGACCTCCTAGGCCCTGGTCCGGGAGATCTCAGGCTCCCCGGCCTCTGGCATTCCTGTCAAAGTTTCTGCCACATGGTTGTCTTCCGGGGCTG